>JARJDW010023212.1:0-12328 GCA_030264715.1 Adinopsis sp. GC000173 | reverse complement strand
TCGATAATTTTGTTTTGAAAACTATTTCGCTTTGTTTATCTAGGAAAAGCACCGCTTGTTTATAAAATAAATTAAATGCGCTCGGTTGTAATCTCTTTGTCAATTATACGTATATTTGCTGAATTTTCCTTTACATTACTTTTACTTACCTCGCAAATGTCATAAGTCATAAATTCTCCGGCGCGAAGATTAAATAAATGCATGAGAATAAAAATGTAAAGCTTGACACTGTTTTAAAAAAGTGGGAATTTTAATTTAGCACCATTTGACGTGCTCATTGTTATAAATTTAAAAAGAAAATCTTGTTAGCGCTAATTTGTGTAAATGATGATATGTAGATATACAATTTACGTTTGGCTCAAAAAAATATTAAACGAAATATTTATTGTGCATAATAATAAAACAGGATGCAATAAAGTTTTAACGAAAATTTAATTTTATAACGGCCGAGCTTTTATAGTATTTTTCCTGCTAAATTAAATTTACGCAATGCCGTCAACAGCAACAACAACAACGAGAACGACGGCAACGACAACACAAAAATTGTAGTGTCGCTTATTTCATTTATTTATATATAAAATAATATCAGACTTGAACGCTTCAAATATTTAATGTTATTAAAATGTAGGGGAGATTTTGAATGAATTTAAAGTTGTGTGTGCGCCGCTACTCATTTTATAAATGATGTGAGTTTTGAACTTTGCTTGACAGTTATATAACGAAATATTAGTAAGCAAAAGTTAACAACTACACTATGAGCACTCTCATTCTATAACAGACAGACCAAAAAGCAAATTTAATTACAAGATTACTTAATACGATGCCGCCACATATACATACACACACAATTTAAAATAAAACTCGTTTACACGTTTGAATTAAATATATTACATGTTTGACTTACCGAATAGAAAGAAAACGAATTATAAAGTAATTAAAGTACACGTGAATTATTAATTCGCTTTGAAGCGCAATAAAAACCACCATTTTTCACTAGACAAATACTGGGAAAGTAATTAATATCAAAGTAAAATGACGTTTTAAAGACGGGTGTATAGGGTAAAGGCAGATAATATTTAACGTCTTTTTAAAAATTTCTACTCACGACAGAAATTCATACATTACTTACTAATTGAAGGGTTCTCATACTGCATAAAGTATTTTAATTAAAAAATATTTCATGGCATAAATGTGATTTTTGAAGCTACTGAGTATAAAAACAATCACCAAAATTCAATCTAGATATATCATCATATTATTTTATACTTGCAATTCAGCATAAATTTTATGAATTCAAGAAAACAACTTAATTTTTAGTCTTTAACTTGTGCATGTGAAATGCTTTCAATGCAACTTATTTGCTTAAAGCAAGTCGTTTGGAACACTAATGTAGTAACTCGAGAAATAACTTCAATTTTGCAACAAAATAACACTAGATCTAACTGCAATTATTATCTACACATAGTAACTCCAAATTTGAAACTACATTCTTTCTGCCAGCCGATTTGTTAATATATTCTTGAATGACTTTGTGAAATTATTGATTATAAAATTAGTGTTACGTTAATACTGCAATAAAACAATAAAATTGTAATTATAACAGTAGTCATATACGCATAATAAATGAATTAACTTCACTTGTAATGTAGAAAGTCGCCCCCCTTTACAGTGCAAATAATACTATGTGCTACAACAATAAATTTTTATATTCATGTGAATATGTAATCAAGCAGGTCATTAAAAAACATCATTTGCACTGAAATTAAAATACAAAAAAAATGAAATTATAATATAAATGATAATAAACAAAACTAATTTCGTATGCATCAACGCTTTGAAAGACAATTGCGATCGACATGAAATCACAGATTTATTATTCATGTATGATGAGTGTGCGACATAAAAAAGTGTTACGAAGGAAAATGTGTACGATTTTTGCGTGCGATGATCGTAAAAACGCTGCCGCACCGAATGCCGCGCCGTCTCTTTTGCATAATCAAGAATCAATTGCGCGTAAAATATTAGACCGAAAAAATTTTTTTTATTAATGCATTAGAGTCCACACATACATACATACATACATACATATATTGATTTTTTTGCGCGAAATTAATGCACAAGTTTTATGATGTATTGTTGAGCGCGATGAAATATTGAACCAAACACAACATTTGTATTGATTGAAATATTTATTTCCGTTTGAATGCAACTGCAACATAATGCAACATGAAGAATGTCGTGCATTTACAATACATCCACGAACATTCAAACTCCGAGCACATTTTTCATAATAAATTTTATTGCAAGCGCTTGTAAGTAAGCATAAGTGTTTGTTGCCAACTTCACGTACTCGATTGTAGTTTTATGGTAGTAGTAGTAGCTGTATGCGCGAATTATTGACAACGTGGATACGTTTATAAGCCATGCCAATACTTTAGATTTTGAAATACCATGCCATCGAGCCGTATTTCAAGTGCTATAAATGTTAAATACAATAATACAAAAAACAACACACACACACAAAAGCTCGCTTTAATTGCTACTTCTTTGTTGTCACAATGTTGTAGTTTTTATATTTTGCGTTTAGCACACTACATTCTCATTTGCATAGTACAGGGGGTGACCAAATTTTGCTTTATACTGTTGTACTTGAATCAATGTGCTTTTTATTGAGTTAATTTATGTTAATTTTAACCGCATTCTTATGAACTTAACGAAAAAAGTTGTAGTGTTTTTCTTTATCAATGTAGAAATTCAAAAACGGAAAATCCAAATTGCCACTCGAATCTTTGAATCGCCAACTTAAAAAAGTTTGAAACAACTACTTACAGTTAATTACAATTAGCATTGTGCACTTTTATTGGCGTCGTTGATATTTATAAGTCATACCACTTTTGATTTAGAAATAGCATGCAGCCGAGCTGTATTTTGAAATGCTGACTGCTTCATGAAGTGCCTAATACAATTTAATGTTAAAAAATGGTAAAAAACACAAAAGCTCTTTTTAATTGCCACTTCTATGCTGCATCATTGTTGTTTTTTTTCATATTTTGCATTTAGCGTACGATATACTCTCGTTGGCTAAGTATCTACTTATCTAATTATAATTGAAATACATAATTTTAATAATGTTTATAAGCGGCATTTGAAGTGCATTTGCTTTATGCAATATTTATCTAATACAAATTAATGTTGAATAATATAATTCGCTTTTCTTTGCTACAAAATTGTTGTATTTTTCATTTGCGTTCAGTGAATTATACTATACATTTTTCTTTATATATAAGTTTCCATCTAATTAGAATTTTGTACGCAAAAACCTAAACAACATTATATTTTTTCCATATTAGCGGGATGTATTTTTAATAAACAAAAATAAGCCAAAAATTTGCTGGCATTAAACAAAAACAAGATAATAAATCTTGTTTAGGGTATAAAAAATAAAGTGGTTATGTATATCATATTTTGGACCATATATAGAGTGTAGAGCATTGTATTTCTTTGAATTTGTAATAAATCACAACACAGCAATACTAAAAAAAAGATTAAATTTCAAAGGCAATACAACAATATATGATTTTGAAGTGTGGAAATAAAATAATGTATCGAAATGTTGTCGCATGACAAACATTTTTCGTATGGAATTTAATTGTAAATCTGATTCGATGACAAATTAAAGGGTGTGCAACGGCAAATTTAGTGAAATTTTGGCGCGCTCTGTAGTTTACCATGCGGTGTAATTCAACCCTCAAAGCATTGTTCACACAAATCAAAGACTTCGTCCGCCCAATTCGCTGAATAAAGAACTGTTTTTCTTCTTCATAATTTTCTCCAACAATCATAAACAGGATGCAGTTGCTTTCATTACTCAATTACAATCGCATATTTTATTACATGAATTGAAACAAACAAATCATTTACATAATGACGCACAAAATAAAATATGAAATATAAGAAAAGGCGAAAAAAATAAAAGTAAAAAAACTATTTGTTGTCCGTTGAAGAAAATACACGAGAATAAATAGAATCGAATTTCTAGCGCGCAAAGATTTCTCAATTCGAATTGAATGCAGTAATCTTATAAGTCACTCTCTTGTTCAACAAAAATTTGATTGAATTTATTTCGCGCTAACAACAACAACAACAACAAAAAGAAATATTATTTTACACCGAAAGTTTCGCTTCGGCTTGGGCCAGAAGAAGAAAGTTGAAACAACATTTCGCTCCGCATTCTTTGCGATAAATGCGCTGCATTTGTTTACTTTTATTCGCGCGCCCGGACAAAAGAATTAAAATACATATCACCTGGAAATGGATTAAGTATAAAAGTTTTATGCGCGTCATAAATTGCCGTGCTACAACAATTAAATTATGTTTGCGGTGCTATCTGGAAATTTTATGGTTTGCAAATTAATTCAAATATGTCTTGTAAAATATGGGCGAAGAAGAAACTTCAAGAGTCCTCTTTTGTAAATGTAATTTAACGGAATTTTTTTCCTGGTTGTAATAACTCAAGGTGGAACGTAATAATGTTTAATTAAACTATTATGTTTTAATTTTAATTTTCTTGAATTAATTGAACGGTTTTTGTGCCAAGTTTACTCTGAAAACTTTGCCATGTTTACTTTGGAATTGGAAAAAATTCGCGAGTGTTGTTTTAAGAGATATTAAATTTTTCTTTTACGTCCGCACTTTTACATTTTTCATTAATTTACAACAATCGATGGTATTTTTCTTATCTATAAATTCGTATCGGTGTACGATGATTTACGGTTGATTTTTTTGGCACAAACATCACCTTTTCTCTTCTTCAACGGCGGCGAATTGTTTTCATAGAGGAACTTGCCAGATTTTAAACTTTGCGCTGACCTAAATGTTTTCGCACTGCAATCCTGATGGAAAAAAAATAAATGATCTGACGATACAGATTATCGTTTAAGGTATTAGAGATTATAATTTACAACCCGAAAGAGATTAGATGATAATGCTGTTGTAGTTACAATTGTAAAGCCATAATCATAAATTCCAAGACCTAATCTCAATACCCAAAAATTGATTAATTACACCATCAATAATAATAATAAATTAGCTTTTTGCGCGCTGAATGCTATATACAAGCGCGTAAAAATATTAACACAATTTTCCAGCCTTCCACAAAAGCGAAAAAGCTTATTTTATGAAATAATTGTTTTGACATTTAGCTTGAAACTTTTTTGCACTTTTTGTAATTTAATAAATCATTTTCGCGTTAAATTTATTCCAAGCCGGCGATTTTCCTTTCCTTTTATTTTGGCAAAAATGTCTATTTTTATAAAGTGATAGTGTTGAAAGTTGTTGGTGAAACTTTACGTATTTGAGGTGTTGAAATTTCAACCACTTAACTTTACTTTACTAACTAATTTAATTTTTTTCTTGTTGCAGGTAAGAAAACGCCCGCCCGCCTCATCCTCAACTTTAATTAGACAAACATGCAAGTTAATTGGCTAATTAAATACCGATTTTTGTTAAGATAGTACGCTTAAAAAATATTATAAATAGATGCCTTGACGATATTTTACCCTTGAGTCTACTTAAACTAATACAAAAATAATTAGATTTGCACTCGGGGATGCTTTAAGTGTGAGGGCTTGGTAGTTATACCATACAAAACAGGGTGTGTACCCTCTCTCCGAGTTTTTCTTGCGAAATTACAATGACAATTTAATGAGTGTTATTCATGATTAAGTACTTTTCACTCTCGCAACGAGCGCATTGATAGAAAAATGGCAGAGTTTTGCTTAAAATTATTGATTTTTGCACTTGAAATATTCATAATTGGATGCGCAAATCGCTCATTTAACAGAAAAAATATCGACTTTTATTTTCTACGTGATGTTTTTACAAAATTAATATAAATGTGCGCAATACAGACATTTTTCTTCCCCGGCTGATTAAAATTCAAGTGTATTGAAACTATTCTCAAACTCTCCATTCATGAATAAGAAATTCCAATTTGTTATTTACGATTAGTACAAATAACTAGTGTGAAAAAATGCTGCATTAGTTATGAAGTGTGTTTCCCTTCGATTGGTTTTCCACAAAGGACAACGTTTTTAATTTAAAATAAAACGGTGGTGCGCGCTTGGAAAATTGTAGGGTTTGATTGGTGAAATTATCTACGAAAAAAATCATGCAAATTATCCGCAAATCGCTGATTTATTCATACCTGAAATGGATTTTTAAGCAGATTTGCGTAGTAAAGACTCGTAAATTCCATCCATACTTCTCAAATCGCGCGCGCAAAACACAAAAACATTTTCTCTACTTAGTTCATTTTTAGCTGTAAATTCTAACGACGTTTTCGGGCATGGGAAATTTCAGCGCTCGCTTGCTGATTTTTATTTTTCTTGGCAGCATGTGCTCGCTATCACCTTCCTCTCTCATCGCGATAAAAACGCAGCGCACTAAAATTACAATAACGAAAACTAAAAGGAAACGCAATCGCCCCAGCTCTTTTTACACCAATCAACCACCGCCCCCAACACTTATCTCAATAACGATACGTAAACTCGGCTTTTTTCAGCATTAATTTCGCATTTTCGTAACGATGGACCAAACTTTGTTAATTAATCGTGAGTTGTTATTAAATTATAGTTTAAACTTTTCTCATTCGAAACATTTTCCCAACGTCTTGTTAATTAATTAAACATCAACTAATTGTATTTCAGTCCGTTTATATTTTAAATCATAATAGACCGCACAGTTTTACTTTTTAATAAATTAACTGTTTTCAAATTATGTAAATTTTTTTTGAACAATTATTTATTAACCATAAATAAAATAATGCTATATCATAAATATTTATGATCGCATTAATTTATTTTATTTTTATTATTCAATAAAAAATTAATGCTGAAATCGATTATTTATTGAATATTTAACATAAAAATTGTTGTTAATATCTAAAGTTTTTGATTTACGGCGCAATGAAGCGTTTTTCGGGAATGCTTGGATAAGATCGATAATTTTCTTGTGTGTGTATGCGATGTAATAAAACAGATAAGCCCTTAGTACCTCATTAGTCATTAAGGTATTAGTTTGCGTTTTGAACATTTCCGGTCCAGCAGTGTTTTGGGGGTTAGAGTTCCGGTGGTAGCGTTGCAGTATCTACCACCGCCGCGCAAGTAGAACAGTTGATTAGCCCTCGGGGGGGCGCTAAATTTAACCACCCTCTTACGTTCATGTACTGACTATTAATACTAGACTACCGGGAATAAAACTATATATGCATTAAAGTGCGCTTTTTATTGTTATTATAAAATTTCTACACGCATTCACACACTCACATTTACTATTATTGCATTTCCATCAAAAACGCTAAAAGCTTCATGCATTCGAGAACTTACTTTAAGTTTCTTACTATCTAGATAACTATCACAAACTGTATGTAGTATGTAGTTATTTGCAAAGTGCGGAAATAAAATCCACAATTAGATAATAGTACTTAATTCTTGAAGAAGTCATTTTGCAACTAGCTTGTATCTTGTAGAAGTTGTGGTAATCGTTTTTTTATAAGTAAATGATTATTTTTAATTTAACAATACTTGGATATACAAATCAATTTTAGCCTTTTCCACAGATATATCTTAAAAATATTACGAATAATTAAAATTATTACATTTAGAATATTGCATAAACAATTAGCTATTATTGCATTTCCGTCAAAAATGCTAAAAGCTTCTTGCATTCTAAAACTTACTTTAAGTTGCTTACTATCTAGATAACTATCACAAACTATATGTAGTAGTTATTTGCAAAGTGCACAAATAAAATCTACAATTAGATAATAGTAGTAAATTCTCTAAGAAGTCATTTTGCGCCAAACTTGTATATTATAGCGGTTGTATTAATAGTTTTTTGTAAGTAAATGATAATTTTTAATTTTACATTGTTCTGTTGGAACAATACTTTGCTGTAAAATTAAGTTTTGGCGCCTTCCACAATAATTTTGTTTATAGCATAGCGACTAAATCAATATTATTGCATTTCCATTAAAAATGCTAAAAGCTTCATGCATTTTAGAACTTACTTTAAGTTAGTTACTACCTAGATAACACAATTTGATAATAGTACTTAATTCTGTTAGAAGTCATCCTGCAACCGACTTGTATCTTATAGAGGTTGTATTTTTAACTTTTTTACAAAATAAGTACATAATTGACAAAAAATATCTTAAAAAATACAATTTGTTTTGTGAAAATACATTGAGACTTGATCGCTCTTATATTTATCCTCGTCCATGTATTTACTCGGTCTGAAAGTGTACTTGGATAGCTTATTGCGATTAGGAATTTTAAGTGGCGCATGAATGTTGCTAACATGTTCGATGATTTCTTTTTGTAGCGACTTCAAGTGTAAAGCTATACACTTGTGAAAATATTCGAGATTTTGCACCTTTGCATGAAATAATCCTTTTGCCATTATTGCTTTGAAGTATTGTATAAGGATATTTCAAATTTTATTTCAATACTACCTATTTCACAATATCGTATTAAATATTTCAAGTCTTAAAGTCTTCCAATACCTACATATTTTATACTTATTAGATTTTTATATACAAAAAATAATAATTTTTGAGCGGTTACATCTTGTGGTATAAAATTGAAAAAGAAGCTGAAATGTACTGTTCGTTTGTTATTTAACTCTAATTTATGTTAATTGCATTTCAAATCAAATTTTATTTTTGTATTTTATATTTATACCAACGCTTACACCTAAATAGAATTTAAAATTCGGAAATTCGTTTGTGTAGTATTTAATGCGATTTTGTTGGCACCGCATAGTTTTCGCACAAGTATTTATTATATAACGATTTCATGTTCACCAGGTTGTACTTTAATTGTACTTACATGTTGAACTTTATTAGAGCATGACGTCTCGCATCTGAGAAAGCGCAATTTTTAACAAGCTGCTTTTCTTCTGTCGACTCTTGTTGCTTTTTCGTCGAGATAAAAAATTTCAGCATGCATTCACACATCCCGCCGCGCCCTGCTCTCTCTGCGCCGCGCGAACAAAAACCGGCTGTAATTATAATGCATCGATTGTTACCAAAGATGCGCTTTTCATTAAAAGAAAATTATGGCGCTGGAGTGTAATTACATTCGGGGGCGCTGATTGTGGCAGCGCGCCGCAACGATTTGATTTATTCGCGCAAATATTAAATGCCTTTTTCGCATATTTTAATTTTCTAAGTTGCACACAATGCATAAAAATTTTAAGTTAACACGCCAACAAAAAGCCCACTGTTTAATTAAAACTCATCAAATCGGCGTCGGGGAAAAAACTTAAGTTATATTAAAAATTCAACGGCCGCCTTTTATTAACAAAAATTACATTTCGGGAAAAGAGTTATGTTATACACACACACAGAGAGAAACATTTACACTTGCACAACTGATGAAACGCGGATTTTAATTAAAAATTCATAATAATAATGAACGAAACGCAATGCATTATATACAACAAACAAATTCTTTTTGCTATTGTTGTTGTTGTTGGAGTGGAGCAAGTCGAACAATTTATGCGCTTGCACCAACTATTTCATTTCAAATTAATTTAGAGCAAAGTGGCAGGAGTGATGTTTTATTTGCACCAAACCAACTATTAATTAAATGCAATCAACACATTATTTGCGTGTCAATAGTCCGCCGATGCTCCATTCAAGAAAACACACACATACAGAAATTTTCAATTTACGTCAACAAATTACAATTGATTGATTAAATCTCAAGAAAATTATATAAATAATTTAATATTTTGGTTTATTATAACTAGTTATGTAATGAAAGACTAGAAGAGTGTTTCTCGAAGTATGGTAATCATGTAATTTTATTCTAAACGTGCCACTTATGCATGTAAATTAATCAAATAAGTTCATACATTTGTTGGCCAGAAATGCTTAAAAAATAAAAATGCAACTAAATTCTAATCTTTAAAAAAACAAATTGCCCTGAGTTGGAGTAGATGCCAACTAAAGAATATTTTAATAAATTGCACTCTTACTTCAATTTCCGCCCCTCGTATATACATATATCCAGATCCTTATTGTTCCTGCAAAATGTGATAATAATAAATATATGCACTATTTCTATGGAAATCAAAGGGGTACGCAGATGTTCAAAGGTTAAGAAATACTGGACTAGAATATCTATTAGACTTTTCATAACTATATGTAGTTAAAATAATATTTAGTAGAATGTTGGAAATGAACCTTAGTTAATTAACGGCTTTTTAAAGAGGGAAGTTAATAATGTGATTGAATTTGAGCGTTAATGAAGTTTTAGTGAACTTGCACAATTTAGATAAAACAGTTTTTTGTCATCAAAGTAATAAGTTTCGGTCATCTTCCTTGAAGGGTCAAAACAAATGACAAATTCAAGATTAAGGGATCAAAACTAAACATGAAGACTGACAAATTGGCTTCCACTACCGCCGCCCCTTCATAGCTAAATTTCAGCTTCATTACATCTAGTAAAAAATTTATAACAAAGAGAGGCCGGGGCTAATAAATGAAATTGCACACAAATAAAATTTAAATGCTTTACAATACTGGGCTGCACGCACCTTTTTTTTTTAGTTCTTTATTTCTTTCAAGAATGTTTATTTGAACACGCTCCCCCTTGTAGTGGGAAAAGGAAGAGGAAGTGAACATGGGGATGTATACAAGATGTTTTTGATTACGTATTGATTGAAAATTGACAGCCAAAATTCGCATTAAAAAAATTGTATATAAAAGCCGTACGGTTTTTTTAACAGCACGCTCGAATGCGTTCCTTTTATTTTCTTTGGGAAAAAGCGAATTATAATTAATGAGAATCCCAAGTGTGCCGCCACGCAAACACTAAATTATCGGATGAAAAATGTGCAAAGCAATTAATAATCATTCAACAAAACAGCGCACAAAAGAAAATTTCTTTACTAGAAATCATTCAGTAAACATCAAAAAATCAGTTTGTTTGTGACTTACACAGACACACATACAATCTATTCTCTCTCTTTTTTTCGCTGCGCTTCTGGTTTATTTATCAAGATTGGATTGTTACTAAACTTTCCGAAAGATTTTTTGTTTAAATATTTGTTAGACAACTGTTTGTTTATTCTATTTTATCTTACTTTATTTATTGCTTTGTGGCTTAATTGAAAGATTAAAATTGGATTAATTTTTATACTGATTCTATGTCAGCAAGTGGATTAAAAAAGTTAATTCCATTGCTAATTAATTTTATAGCGCTGAAAATAGTTTTTCAAGTTTTTTAAGTGCTTTATTTTGTTTTCTTTTCCCGTTTATGATGCTTGACGTCAATTTTCACTCGATTAACAATAAATTTTTACGGTTTTCGTCTTTAAATAAATTTGAATTTTAAGCACTCAACAATAAATTAACGTCGATGAAATTCTTATTTCAAACATAGAGAGAATCCTTATTTTAACTAAGAGAAGTTTTCCGCTTGCGTTTTGTATGTATATGGCTGTGTTTACTAAGTATAATAGAAGATGCAATTCTTTTTTCAGTTTTTTTTTATTTCTTAAAGTATGCATACAAAGTAGTTGCTACTCGTAAGATGTTGATGATAAAGCTTAGAAAAATATCTAGAAGCGATCGTTTTATATGATGATGCGCGCATGGCTTTCATGTATATTTTTTTCTTCTCTCCATCCACTGATGAAGAAAAAGCAAATTTCAGGTTACCTACTTTGTATACATATTCGTAGCATATTCCTAGCTTTGATAAAAGTATGTTGTTGTTACAAGATTTTTATATAATTTTCATAGAAACATCAAATAAATGTGAAAGTACATCAATATTTATTGCGGGAAATCATGTTCAATCTATCGATTTGTGAGTGCTGGCACTTATAAACTCGCAAAAAAGCAAAAGCCTCTATATGCTTACAAATAATATCTATTCACCGCAACATAGTTTTATGCTTTCAATCGCCTTTCATGCCAGAATTTGTCTATCTATATATAAAATGCGAGTTAATGATGTTGTGTATATGATATGTTGGAATAATTCTCACAAATCATAATTTAAACGTGAAATATTAGTCTGCAGATAGTTAGCTTTAGTAATTATAAGTTAAACTGGTCAGTGAATAAATAAATATAAGTAAAAATGAACATTTCCGGAATAAAGAAATATTTTTAAAAAATATTGCCACATAACAACGTGTTAGTGAATATCTTTGATTGATTGATGATTTATCCATTAATTTTTTTTATAATATTTAAGTTTATGTTAGTGGTTTTTCCATTAAACAATTTACTCTTTTATTATTTTGTTTGCTA
>JARJDW010023206.1:0-10944 GCA_030264715.1 Adinopsis sp. GC000173 | reverse complement strand
TTGACCATCGGCAGACCATGATGGACACTTTCAAGTACAAAGTGCATATAACTATCAGATGCGTTTTAAAAAATAATATCGACCTACGTGTTCAGAATTTTTATTTAAACCATCGTTTTCAAAATAAAAGGGTGTTTCCGAACTTACTGAACACACTGTATATATACGTTATATGGGTTATATGAGTCTAGGGGTGGTCAGCAAGCCCACCCTCTGGGTGCGCGTTTGTTCAGCCCATCCATTCCGCAAAAAATTGAATAATTAGTGGACAGTCACTACTCAGCTAAGACTGAATACGACCTCTGCATTACAATTGCTTCTGTAGCAATATAATTTAACATACTGAAGTTAATAAACGACTATAGAAATAGAATTACGGTTAAATGTGTTTTATTAGCAATTAACAATTGAAGATACAATAAATAAGCTTGCAGCTAAAAAACAGTTTTTGCTGCAAAGACAGGGCATATTTTGTAATTATGCCACTCACAAATTATGCTATATAATTTGACAAATGTAACGATGAAAGAAATATTAAAAAATCTTTACTTAACATAGACACACTGAATCCAAAGAGCTACATCCCCACCAAATCCATTTTTATTTCGCTTGCATTTCACAACACAATTTTGGTTGTAGTCAGTTGTAGTGGAGATAAATCTTTATGTGCAGTTTTTATCTATTCGTTTGTGTGTGTGTCCGCTATCGAAAAGTATAATATTTATTTATTTATATCTCATTCATTAAGTGTACCAACCAACATAATACAGAAGGTAGATACATTTTGGTACATACGTATGCTTTTTATCTTATCTTACAATTAATAACATTTTGAGTTTAATTAAAAAATCATCATCAGGTTTACAAACACATTATTTCTACTGCAATATTTAATACTAAAATCAAGTCGTTTATTACTTTTTTTTAGATTATAGTGCAATATTTTTGTTGTCGTTTGATAAATGCACCGAAAAACAAGCATCTATTTTATCATTCTGCCTTCAAGTTCAATTGTATTCCAGCATTTCGAATAATTCTCCTCAAAGGTGAGTGATATATTTTTTCCTTATTTTACAATGTTTGTACCAAAAAAGCCGACTAAATCAGCATAAATTGAACTCATTTATAATGGATAGTATTGAGATAAGTTCGACTTTGAAAAAAATAAGCATACAAAAGTTTAAAATTATGATATTTGAACTAAAAAAAAAACAACTAAAAAATGATTAATTTCACTAATAAGAACATAAATAATTATAAACCATTTGATAAGCGTTCTGCACGTTCTGTACTTCTTTTATTTGACATTGATTACATCTAATTTCTAACTTATTCCATTCAATCACGTTGGTAATCGTTTTTTTTAAGTCTGGGCATGAAAAAGACTCTTTAACGACACATTTATGTTACTAAATCAAATACAGGGTGATTCACTCGAGACTGACTTCTTTTAGTCGTATATATCTCGAGAATGAGTAAGCATAAAAACACGAGGTAGAGCTCAAAGTTTTCCTCATTTAATGAAGTTTTGGTTGCATGTGAGAATGGGAGACGGGGATGGACCAATTACTCGAGAACGGTAAACCGCACATCACCCGAAAATTATCTGATCGTGTAAGGACGACTCATGCAAAGCATGGGGACCATCTGTGGCTCATATGCGAGTATTCTGCGAGTTCACGTAACCGGAAAGATAAAACCATGCTTCATTGGTAAATCAAGCAATGTCAAGTGTCTCTATATCTCAAAAACTGTCCATTTTTAAGTTTTATACCAAGGAGGACTTTTGATCAGGAAGTCATAAACTATAACATGTCAAAATTTTCAATAAGGTCCAAAATGCCTAGTGTTTTGTGCGGGGTCCTTGGTCCACCTCATGTTTTTATGTTTACGCATTCCCGAGATATAGACGATTAAAAACCGTTAGTCCCGAGTGAATCACCCTGTATATTGTAATATTTGCTAGGTGAGAATTAAATGTTGTTGTTTGTTCTATTGAAAGTATTTAAAACAACATTTTAATGAAATGAGTGTTTTATTGTTGGTATATGAGTTTCGCATTCTAATTGTATTTTTGTTTAGAATTACAAGAATCCAAAATGAGTGAAAATAAGTGGCGTTCTGAGGCAACCTTTAGGTTTACCGTGCCGCACTTGAGTAAGCAAGTTAATTCCGTATTTTCACCTCCATTCTATGTACGTAACTTGCCGTGGAAAATATTAATTAAGAAAAGTGACAAAAATTCTCTCAGTTTCTATCTACGATGCAACAGTGGAAGCAATTCATCTTGGTCTTGCTACGCCATTGCTGAACTGCGACTATTAAGCGTTCGCCAAAATGTTGAACCATTTTCAAAAACACTAAGACATTTATTTTATTCTAAAGTATGTAATTTCAATTCACTATTTTCTTGATACAATTTAATCTTACGCCAGAACATATGTGTAGGAAAATGATTGGGGATTTCCAAATTTTATGGACTTGCAAACCGTTCTAAATAAGCAGAGGGGCTATATTCAAGAAGATGCCATCACGGTGGAAGTGTACGTTAATACTTCCATCCCATACGAAATTTGCAGCGATATTCGCATTCCCACAAATCAATTTCAGGTGATCGAACAAATAATTAATACAATGAAAACAGCAATTGATAAATTACAAAACAAAATTGAGGGTTTACAAACCAAAAATGAAGAATTACCATTAAGAAATTTTAACATTGTTCATGAAACTACGAATGTAATACGGCAAGTATTAAATAAGTTTGAGACCAAGGCCTGCGACCGATTCGAACATGATATTGAATTTGCTGCCAATAATAAAATTCATTTGCGAATAGTTAGAATAGACGGTAATAGTAAATTATTTACTGATTTCTACTTGATTTTTAATAAATTATATTCATAATTGTTGCAGACGCCAATCTCCATGACCCGAAAAGCGATTTAGCGCAGCAAGAACGAGATAAACTTACAGCCGCCATAGCTAGATTAAGAAAAGAGTTGCATATTCGCATTCCCACAAATCAATTTCAGGTGGTCGAACAAATTAATACAATGAAAACAGAAATTGATGAAGCACAAAACAAAATGGAGGGTTTACAAATCAAAAATGAAGAATTACCATTAAGAAATTCTAACATTGTTCATGAAACTACGAATGAAATACAGCAAGTATTAAATTTGTTTGAGAGCAAGGCCTGCGTCCGATTCGAACATGATATTGAATTTGCTGCCAATAATAAAATTCATTTGCGAATGGTTAGAATAGACGGTAATAGTAAATTATTTACTGATTTCTACTTGATTTTTAATAAACTATATTCATAATTGTTGCAGACGTCAATCTCTATGACCCGAAAAGCGATTTAGAGCAGCAAGAACGAGATAAACTTAAAGCCGAGATAGCTAGATTAACAGAAGAGTTGGAATTAAGAAGAATGAAGCAGCAGCAATCAAACGATTAGCAACAAGACAGTTTACAAAAGTGTCCTTACATGGTACTTTTTTGCTTATATAAATAGTCTAGACCCCATTGTTTTATTTCTTTTAAATGTATTCTTTATAATTAATACTTTCAATGGTTTTGTAATTATTTAAAATTTCTCAAATTCTTGAATTCATCCTTATAAATAAAAAGATAATTTTATAATAATATCATAATGTTATTAACCCTTCTTTTTTATATTTCCGATATTTGTTGAGGAAACAAACTGTACCATAAAATACGTGGGTCATTCAAATATGAATCAGACTCTTTTTGTAGCTCTGCAGATGAAAAGGTATGTCGGCAGTGGTGGAGAGGTGATAAGACTCTCCAGCCTGCAGACTACTCAAACATGTCCTTTCCAGGATGAGGAAGACAATGAGTAAGGCCAATTCATGTTTTGCGCAACGCATTGTCATAACATTTTTAGCAAATGAGGGCATCAAACCTAGCAAAATTTTTAGAAGACTCTTTTCTCAGTTTCCTCAACACAGTTGATTAAGCAATCTGTTCTTCAACCGACAAGCGCGCAATGTGCCTTACTGACATTTCAAAACGGTATCTTTTATGTTCTTCCGAAAGAAGCCGTGGAACTCACCTTGCTGGAACTTTTCAGCAGTTGAACTCTTCTGTGATGATGGTGTGTGTATTTCCAACACTTATACCAACTTTTGAAAAGATTTCATAAACCGTGTAACGTTGATCAGCTTCAATGATTGCTAAAAACAGCACGAATCTTGTCCTTCGTTACGCTGGTTCGAGGTCTGCGATAATGAGGTTCATTTTCTACTCTTACACAGCCGGTTGCGAATTGTTTGGCCCAATGAAACAATCGGGCGTTTTAAAAAATTTGTTCAGCAAGGTGAGAAGAAAGTTTTCTAAAATTGTAACTAGATTTGTTGCTATCATTCGTTCCAAATGTTATGATAATGCGATGCGCAACAGATGAATTGACTTCTGTCCTACTCATTGTCCTCCTGATCCTGGGAAGGACACAATTGAGTAGTCTGCAGACTGGAGCGTCTTATTACCTCCCCACCACTGCCTACTTACGTTTTCATCCCTTTCCTATTACTATCTGCAGAGCTACAACCAAAGTCTCGTTCATATTTGAAAGATCCACGTATAATAACATCCTTATCGTTGGACCAACTGTGTGAAAATTGATTAACCAAGTCATTTTAATCACCGACCTTCCAGTACGCTTGTATGAATGGTTTGTTTCCACCAAAAGTATCTCAAATAAAAAATTATTGTTGTAAAATGTTCAGTTGCCAGTAAAATGGTAGCTTATGACACTTAGAAATTACTTGGTGAATATTTATCGATTCTAGACGCATTTTTGCTTTAATTAATAATTTTCAAGAATTTATACAGATTTTTTATGTTCAAGAATTCAATCATTTCGTTTAAATACGCAATCGCATACTTAACCATATATCACTACTTTCTATCTTTCGTTATTTAGCCAATTTGCACACAATTGTTAGGAAAAATAGATATCAGGTAAAAGTAAAACAAAGAAAGATACAGTGAAAATCTACAAAATACTTTTAAAAACGACAAATTTGACAACTTTTCTCTAATTTAGCTTTATTTGGCTCAGTATTCATTAAACTTTGCTGTCGTTTCTAAGAATATATTAAGGCAAAATAGTCGAAAGGTAATCTTAGGCTAAATTCACATCTGAACAAAGTGTCTCGTAAAGATTCGCCGCCCAGAGCATCGCAATCGCTAGGGCCGCCACTGAGGATATGTTTATATGGAATACGAAGAAACATAATCGTTGTCAACCAGGGTTTATTTTATTTCAATCTTATCTGAGTCACTAATGTCCGTATTCTCGTCACTAGAATTTACCGGACAGATAATTTTATCATTTACTTAACCTAACCGATAACTTATTATCACAGACAATATAATATTATATTGTCTGTGTTATTATCATCTTATTAGGCATTCCAGAGTACTGTCAAACAGCTACTGAGGGTACAACCTGTCAATATTTATTTAAAGAACAAATAGCTCTCAAGCAAATCTAATATTTATTAAAGTTAGAGTAATGTTAAAAAAATATCTCAAGAAGGTATTTAGGAAAAATTAAGGTCATCTTGTCGTAAAATAAATTAAAATATGTCATTTTAACTACTGAGGTACAACCTGTCAATCTAAAAAATAATTTTTTATAACGAACATAACCTATAAACTAAAAACTACTATTAGAAATAAATAAACGACATTTAGGTAACTGTATGCACGACTATATGTATGGTATTTAGCACGGTATTTACGGTATTTATTAACATCATAAAGCAGTTGGTAGTAGTTGCAGTACAAATTCAAGTAAAATAATGACAATTTTTAAAACAATTCCAATAGAAAATCTATTCTATTGACATAAATACTTACCAATATAATATAAAATGTTCTATTACATTTATTAAACTAGTGACAAGAATACGGGCATAACTCTCATATATTATATTCCACGTTATATACCGATTTCCGAAAAAAGGCTTTACATATATTACCATTGTTGCTAGGTAAGAATTTAAAAAAAATTGTTTTTTATGCATTATTGAAAATATTTAAAATAACATTTTAATAAAATGTTTGGTTTTATTGTTAGTATATGATTTTTACATTCAAATTATGTTTTTGTTTACATTGACAAGAATCCAAAATGGATGAGGATAAGTCGCGTTCTGAGGCAACCTTCAGACTTACCGTGCCGCAGATGAGTACGCTTGCAATTGACGTATTTTCACCTCCATTCTATGTATGTAACCTGCCGTGGAGGATATTTATTAAGAAAAGCGACACAAATTCTCTCAGTTTCTCTCTACAATGCAACAATGGATGCAATTCGACGTCCTGGTCCTGTTACGCCGTTGTCGAACTGCGTTTATTAAGCGTTCGTCGAAATATTAAACCATTTTCAAGGAGGATAGCACATTTATTTTATTCTAGAGTAAGTCATTTCAATTCACTGTTTTCTTAATACACTTCAATCTTACGCCAGAACAAATATGTAGGAAAGTGATTGGGGATTTGGAAACTTTATGGATTTGAAAACGGTTCTAAACAAGGAGAATGGTTATATTCAGGGTGATACGATCACGGTGGAGGCATACGTTAACACCTCCATTCCATATGAAATTTGCAGTGAAATCCGCTTCCCCGCAGATGAAAATTATTTGGTGGAACAAAAAATTAATACAATGAAAGCCGTAATTGATGAGTTACAAAACAAAATTGATGAATTAAAATTAAGAAAGTCTGACATTGTTCATAAAAATACAAATATAATTCAGCAAGTGTTGTGTCTGTTTGAGACCAAGGCCTGTGTCCGATTCGAACATGAAATTGAATTTGCTGCCGACAACAAAATTCATTTGCGAATGGTTAGAATAGACGGTAATGGTAAATTATTTTCTGATTTCTTTTTATGATTTTTAATAAATTATATTAATAATTTTTGCAGACGCCAATGACACGAAAAGCGGTATAGAGCAGCAAGAACGAGATAAACTTAAAGCCGAGGTAGCTAGATTAAAAGAAGAGTTGGAATTAGAAAAGATGAAGCACCAGCAATGAAGACAGTTTTGTTAACAACTTAGTTAACAAAAGTGTACTTACATTGTACTTTTTTGCTTATGTAAATAGTCTAGATATCACTGTATTATTTCTTTTAAATGTATTCTTTATAGTTAATACTTTTAATGGTTGTATAATTACTTAAAACTTGACAAATTCTTGAGTTTAATCAAATAAATAACAAGTTATTTTTATAATATAACTAACTCTCTCAACCGCGCGTTGCTCTGGCTCTGTAAAGATTGATTAGAATATTTTTTTAGTCAATTATTCGTCGCATTACTTCTGTCCTGGTGGTGCAGGGGCATATATTTGATCTTCTGCAAGGCATAATGAACTATCAAAATAGAATCAAAAATAATTTAAATAACAGTCTATAATCAGGGATAATGTAGAATATAGAAGCGACACTTCCGTGTTAGTTCTGATGCGGCTTTGTATTCGGAATGTCAAAAACAATAGTTGACCGTCCTGTATACGTTCAGCGCGCTTTTTCCTCCAAATAATATAGATTCTAAAATAATTAAATCACTAAACTAATATTATTATCATATTTTGATTATTTGATGATTATGATGATTATAATTATATTTAAATATAAACTAATATCGGGTGAGTGATTTACTCGGGACTGAGGATTTTTAATCGTCTATATCTCGAAAATGCGTAAACATAGAAACACGAGATAGAGCTCAAAGTTTTCCTCATTTAATGAAGATTTGGTTGCATGCGAAAATGGTAGGCATGGGTGGACCAATTACTCAAGAACGGGAAACCGCACATCACACGAAAATTTTCTGATCGTGTAAAGGCGACTCATGCAAAGCATTGTCTGTGGCCCATATGCGGGTATTCTGCGAGTCCACGTAACCGGAAAGATGAAACCATGCTTCATCGGTAAACCAAGTAATGTCAAGTATCGCGCTGATTGCGACAAATTGCAGGAAAACTGAAACTAAAGTCATACCGCGTTACGACTGTGCAAAAGTTGAAGCTGCCGGATCTGCAAAAACGGGTACGCTACTGTCAATAGATCCTGCAATTTATCGCAATTAATGCGATATTTGACATTACTTGGTTTACAGATGAAACATGGTTTCATCTTTCCGGTTACGTAAACTCGCAGAATACCCGCATTAGGCCACAGATGATCCCCATGCTTTGCATGAGTCGCCCTTACACGATCCGAAAATTTTCGTGTGGTGTCACCCAAGTGAATCACCCTGTATTTAAATTAGAATGCTTACACTAAACGTATGTATAGGATGGACCATAGAGAGACGGACAATTATTGTTTCGACATTGCAAATATAAAAGCGCATTAAAACGAATACAGGAGCATCGCCTCCATATTTCACTTACACATTTTCTGCTATTATTTAAATAAAACAATGTTTGTAAATGTTCGAATATTTGAATGTTTGTCCTGCCACACTAACAGCTGTCAAACTGACAGTCCGGCTATTTTCACAAAACAACATATTTTATCAAATATAACGTCTTTTTCTAATGTTTAATAAGCCAGAAACTCCCTTTGGATATATTAAACAACTTTCCAAAGTTTCATGGCGATACGTTGCACGGTTTAGAAGTATATATCGGACAAACATACATTCCCAACATTTTTATTTATATAGATAGATAATACTATTAACCCACCTTTTTTACATTTTGGATACTATTAGTGGAAACAAACTATACCATTCGAGTGATCAAAACTCATACTTGTACCTGAAGATGGCCCGAATTGGAAATGAAACGTGTAAACCAATGGTTTAAAATTGATTAACCTAGTCGCTTTAATCACCCAGCTTCCAGTACGCATGTACGTACATGATATAATTTGTTTCCAACAAATGTATCTCAAATAAAAAGTTATTGTAAAATTTTCAATTGCCAGTAAAATTGTAGCTTATGACACTTAGAAATTGCGTGGTGAATATCTATCGAGTCTAGGCGCATTTCTGTTTTTCTTAATAATTGTCAAGAATTTATACAGATTTCTTATATTCAAGAAATCAATCGCTTCGAAATTTAAATACACAAAATTGCGATCATATGTTTAGATTTACGTGAATATAAAATGGGAGAGGATAAGTCGCGTTCTGAGGCTACCTTCCGATTTACCGTGCCGGAGTTTAGTAAGCTTGAACATTCCGTATTTTCACCTCCATTCTATGTAGGTAACTTGCCGTGGAAAATATTTATTAAGAAAGCCGAAACGCGAAACTTTCTCGGTTTCTTTCTACAATGCAACAATGGATGCAAATCGATGTCTTGGTCCTGTTACGCCGCTGCCGAACTGCGATTATTAAGCGTTCGTCGAAATATTGAACCATTTAGAAGGCAGATAAGACATTTATTTTCTTCCAAAGTATGTAATTTCCATTCACTATTTTCTTGATACACTTCAATCTTACGCCGAAACAAATGTGTAGGAAGTTGATTGGGGAGTTACATATTTTATGGATTGGGAGATAGTTCTAAACAAGGAGATGGGCTATATTCAGAACGATACCATCACAGTGGAGGTGTACGTTAACACCTCAAGTCCATACGAAATTCGCAGTGAAATTCCCATTCTTACAGATAGAAATCATTTGGCCGAACAAAAAATTAATACAATGCAAACTGCAATTGATGAATTGCAAGCCAAAACTGATGAATTAAAGTTAAGAGATTCTGACATTGTTCATGAAAGTACGAATATAATACAGCAAGTGTTGTATTTGTTTGCAACCAAGACCTGCGTCCGATTCGAACATGAAATTGAGTTTGCTGCGGACAACAAAATTCATTTGCGAATGGTTAGAATAGACGGTAATGGTAAACTATTTGCTGATTTCTTTTTATGATTTTTTATAAATATTATATTCATAATTGTTGCAGACGCCAATGTCGATGACACAAAAAGCGATATAGAGCAAGAACGAGATAAACTTAAAGTCGAAGTAGCTAGATTAAAAGAAGAGTTGGAATTAGAAAAGATGAAGCAGCAACAATCAAATGATTAGGAACAAGACACCTGTCTTGTTTTGTTAACAAAAGCGTACTTACATGGTACTTTTTTGGTTATGTAAGTAGTCTAGGCATCACTGTTTTATTTCTTTTAAATGTATGCTTTATAATTAATACTTTCAATGGTTGTGTAATTACTAAAAATTTGTCAAATTTTTGAGTTTAATCAAATAAATGAAGTTATTTTTATAATATAATAATGCTACTAACCCTCCTTTTTTATGTTTCCGATATTTTGGGTAGAAACTAACTATACCAATCGAGTGTTATAAGAACATCCTTGTCGTTAGAACAATTGTGTGAAAATTGTTTAATCTAGTCGTTTTAATCACCCACATTCCAGTACATGGTATGGTTTGTTTCCACCAAAATCATCCCAAATAAAAAGTTATTGTTGTAAAATTTTGTCTAATTTCAGGACGAATGCATATTTTATCGTAATCGGATAAATAATTGCCATAATTGGTCAGATGCCATATAAGGAATAATTCACCAATATCCTTCGCAACATTCAGAAAAACTGTATGTTTGAACTGGCATCCTTTGTGACCATATTGTAGAAACGCTCTTCATACCAGAAAATTAAACAAATGAAATTTATTTGGACATGTAGAAAATTGCCTATACCCCTACAAGCTGAGATAATAGAAAGGGATGAACGAAATTTAGAAGACCATTGCAATTCATATTTTCACGAGATGGGTTTTACCTTATTTTGCATTACTTATACAGTGTGCATTCTTTATAAGCAACCTTTACACAAGCAACATTCTATTGAAGCAACCTCTGCATTAGCAACTTTTTTTATTCCAAAATTTCTGTAACCATGGTTTTATTTTTCAT
>JARJDW010023204.1:0-10521 GCA_030264715.1 Adinopsis sp. GC000173 | reverse complement strand
CCTATGGGATTGCGACAATTCTGTTAGAGGAAAAGGTTGCTTAGAAAGCCAAAATCTATCGACTGGCAAAATTTCATCGATTTCTGAGGTGAGGGGGCTATTCTAAACAATTACCAAAACTGGTTATCAACATCACTTAAGTTTTAAATTTTGTAAAAGGTTGATATTAATTCTTCTAGTTTTCATATTAAAAGAACTGTGTGAATATTACGGGCCAATTTAGACCAAATCTATATATTATATGTGTGTCAGGACAATTACAGAAAATCAGAGACATATTCAGGATTTTAACATAAAAATAAGCTAATTAGTAGATAATTAATAGTAAAAATATTTAAAAGAAACCCTTTCTTTTTCTTTTAAATACAACATTTTATAAATATAACATTTAACCTCACTACAATCCAATATATTAAAGTAAAAATATTTTTTTGAACTCAACTGAAATTAAAAATGAAGTTTTTTACACTACAACATAAAAAATTTAAAAAAAGTATTTTAATTTTAAACTTTAATGTAGTGAGTTCTACCTAGGACAATCTATTGAATCCTGAGGTATTTAGAATAAAATAGTTTCGCCTAAAATCGGGCTTGACCGGTAATAGAAACTTTAAAGTGTAAGTTTTCCATTAAATATGATTAGGCTTATCATTTCTTCATAATTACTTAATAGAATCATATATTCTAATTAGTGGTGCTAGTGACATTGTTGTCTTTAAGTATTGTTTGCTCGAAAAGAAAGTTAGATTTGTTGCAATGTTGAATACATCTAAAAATTATATAGAATATGTGAGCGGATCGATATTCAATAATAATATCCTTTTATATTCTATTGCTGTTATCTAAAATGAGTAACGCATGGTCATATTATGTTTGTTTTTTTTCTAGAAATGTTCACCCGATGTCATTTCCAAGCCAGACGGTTCAAAACAGCCAATTTCAATCACTGCACAAGTGTTCGATACGACGAGAGGAACGCCGGTGCACAATCTGCAAGTGGTTCTGTATAAATTAATTGACGGACGATGGACTTACGTTAACGAGGGAACGACAAATAACGAAGGACATTGTTTTGGTTTTATTGATGGTAGTAATATTTCGCCGGGTCGATTTAAACTACATTTTGATGTTGATCGATACTTCGAAATCAAGAAGATTAAATCGATATTTCCATTTGTTGAAGTAAGTTCGCAAATAAATTCATAATGAAAGCTATATTAACTCAGCCGATTTGCATGAAATATTTATAATTAGAAATGTGATAATGTTTAATTGTTGAAGTATAGATTATTTAAAGCATGGTAATCAGAGTCTAATTTACCACAAGGCAAGGTTACTTGCCTAGGGCTAGTAATACGAAAGTGTAGTTTGTATCACGAAAATTGTTGATAACTTTCAGGCATAAAATTTGTAAAAGGAGCCAACAACACCTATTATTTGGCCAATGGCTATGTTAAAACTAACAATTTACATTGCTTTCTGCATCTAATCTTGTAAATTAATATACTTAATGTAGGGTGGATTTTAATAATTAATATTTGCAATTGATCACCTCATCTATAAGCAGCAATAAATATATTAAGTCAATTATTGAAATAAATATGATCCTATTAACTGCAATGCTTACAGTTGCAAAATACGCAACATTGTTATTATTATTGAGGCTTAAATTAATTAAAAACATTTGGTTTTGATTCACTAGACTTTATACAAATAAAATGTATAGTAAATCAAAACCAAGTGCAATATTTTAATAATGATTCACCAAGAGATAGCAGCAAATATTTAAAGTTTTATGGTTATTGATGTTTGAAGATGATCAGATATCTTTGTAGGGACTACAGCTTGTATAGGTTGCATAGTTTTTTTGCGTATTGTAATGTTTATAAGTAGTATAGCGATAAAATATTAATTAATTTATGTATTTTTTCAGATTGTCTTTGATTGCCGCGAACGAGAATCTTATAATTTAGGCTTAGTTTTAAGTCCATATGGTTATAGCACTTACAAATCCTAATAATAAGTAATAATTAATTATAATACATATTTTGAATAGTTAGTAATAAATCGCTTTTTTATGATTAAATCATGCATTTATTTAATTAATATCCTTGATCTAAATAAACGGCATCAATCAATTCAATACACAATAATTGGGTTGCATATAAATATATTTCGCCAAATAGTTTTTTGTGAATTTTATCCTGTCATCCTCAATTATCCGAAGCTATTGTGAGTAATAAAATTCACATAAAATAATAAATTAAACTGTTCTTTTTTACTAATAAATGTGCTAGTCGCTTATCAATATGTATTTTCTTAACTTACCAAAGGTACTTCTTAATATTATTTTAGCGTAACGTCATTGCTTTATCCTCAACGAATAACTTTAAAATGTCATCGATTTTCAGTGTCTTATATCCCAATTTTTAAAGTAATTATTTTTAAAATAGGTAATTTCTTATTGCGGATTTACCCGAGTATAAGACGACGATTCTTCCCTAAAATTGCGCTTTAAAATATTGTGGTCGCATTTGTTTGATCAAAATTTTCACCCATATAATATCTCTCGAAACAAATAAAATATTCAAGTACTAAGTAATTGTCAAGAAAAGAGTGATAATTCAGACTTTTTGCAAACATTAATTTTGCACACCGCATTGAAAACAAAGGGTTTAGCGATATAAGAGGCGTATTTGGCCCAGCGGCGATTTTCTTCGAATATACATAAAAATTTTCCTTAATATTGCGTAATCAATTTTGGAGGTTTTCAGCTCCGTACAACTTCGCATAGGGATGGTAAGGGGATGAATGTCAAAATCTATAAACCTTAATAACTCCAAAACGGTTTGAGATATTGAAGTCGGGTGTGGAGCAAAATTCTTAGGGTATCCCCCTCTATAACATATCCGAATTTACTGATTCTAGTTAAAGTAAAAGAGTTAAAAAATTTGTTGAAGTGTACGGAGCTGAAAACCTCCAAAACTAATTACACAGTTTTTTTTTATGTATATTCGAAGAAAATCGACGCTGGGGCCAAATTCGCCTCTTATACCGTTAAACCCTTTGTTTGTAATAGACTTCATATTTAAACATTGTAAAAATTCATAATCTTTTTATATTCCGGTTACTAAGCAATTAGTAACAAAAGAACAAATATTAAGATTTTTTGGAAACACTTATCTTGCAAATTGTACTGAAAACTAATTAAATCGTAATATATTTGACACTTAAACATAAGATAACTGCAGAAATTCATAATCCTTTTATATATTACAATTTGTTTCCTCAAACTGAACTTGAAAATAATGGGTAAATCTATATTTTTAGATTTTCAAAAAAGTAATATTTATCTGGATATGAATTGCACTCGCCTTATATTCAATCAAAATTTTTACCTGTGTAATATCTCTGGATAGAAACAAATCATCGAATTAACAAGCAAATGGTAAGGCGAGCAATAACACTTTGCACACCGCACTGAAAACAAACTTATGTATAATTAAGTTTATGCATAAATATGTGATAATTGTATTATTATTAAAATATATGATATTCAAACTCCAATGTTTCTCTCAAGTTGAACTCAAAAATTGGAAACTGTCCTATATTCGAGTCGTACTTATATTCAAACAAATACGTCCAATTAAAGATTGTAACATTTTTACAACATAACGGTTTAAACTGATTTTTGGGAAAATGAAGTTAAATTGTGTTGTAATATTATATAATTAAGTAATTAAATGTTTATATAATAATTATAAAATAATATGAATTACAATTTGTAATATATAATTTAAAAGTTGGTATTAGCGAGAGAGAGAAATGTGAGTGAATGTAAAGGTGCTGCCGTTGGATAAGCGGCAAATTCGGCAACTTTTCGAATTAAAATGGCGTCGAAAGGGTTTTGGCACATGTCATTAGTTATCCGGGTAAGTGTTTTTTTATCATATTATCTACAATACAAATGTTCAAATTAAACATTGCGATAATTCTAAATAATATTTGAATAATAAAAAATTTAATCCATTATGTGTCATATTGTATATGCATCACTAAGTCTATTTCTATATGACGTAAACATTTCGATGCACGAAATATCATTAATATGCAGTTTTAAAATATCAACAATCAGCATACATGAATTAATAACAAAAGACATTTTTAATACATAATGTAAACATATTATAATTATTGCGTTTCCTTTTTTCCAGGTTTTGTTTTAAGTCGAGTGCAAGTGTTGATTTTTTACTTTTTGATAAATAACTACCAGAATACACTTTGATCTTGTTTGGAGAGCAAAGTGATATATACATATATATAAAATCAAACAATCATTTCGTCTAATAATTAAAGGTGTAAGTATTGGAAAGCAATGTGCTATAAAAGTTCAGACGCAGCCACCTTTTTTCCTCTTCGCGATCTAATTATAAAATATCTTGGCAACAATTCAACATAAATTTTATTGCTTATATCCTAGTAGTTAAAAAAAGTCGAATAGATATGTTCGTAAACGTTAACTCTTATAAAAATCTGCATTTGTTTTTGTCACCTATATATTGATAAAATTGGAGCCGATCCAAAAATTTGCCAATTTTTTGCCCTCTATTACTACTTTCACGAGAGTTTGATGTCCTAGCGCAGGTTATTTTTAGTATTCCAACATTATTTGAATTTATAAATGAATAAAACTTGGAAATTGAAAAACAAGTTTTCCGTGTGGTGGCAGCATAAATAAACATTTCACCATATTTACGTATCACATATTTCATTTTTGATTTTATTCTCTCTGTTGCGTTTTAGGAAAAAAAATACCAGCAAAATGGTTTGCATGTTGGATAATTCAGAAGGGATGGTGCAGGCCTCCATAGAGGATTCAATTGGTAGTTCAAA
This sequence comes from Adinopsis sp. GC000173, assembly GCA_030264715.1. NCBI lineage: Eukaryota > Metazoa > Arthropoda > Insecta > Coleoptera > Staphylinidae > Adinopsis > Adinopsis sp. GC000173. Next base: position 5,628 of record JARJDW010023204.1, on the reverse strand, counting down.
ATCGCGAAAGATTAGTTTATGTGCAAATAAGAAAGTTAATACATTATTTACTGAAATAGAGTATTTATACCAATATGAACATGGTGATATCGATTTATTTTTGCGAAGTAGTAAAAACCCCGATCCAGTAAGTACTCCTAGTAACAACATATCAAATTCAGAATGTTTTTAAATGTGTTGTGTGCAGTTGTGTGTATTATATATTTATTGTTTTCGGTATATTTTACCTATTTGAGATTAAGGTGTAAATGATTCCAAGAATTTTTCATTTATGTGCGCGCCGACAGCGGCTTTATTGTGATATTTTATAGTTTGGCAATGCAATTTAATTCTTTGGCATATTCGATATTGTGTTATTAGTACGGGTTAAACTTTCCTCTCTATAACATTTTATTTAAATCTTTTATATACAGTTCAAACAATTAAACATACATACATTCATGAATTGTTCTTTTATTTACTTACTATATCCATTGTTATTGTTAAATAATAATATAGATTACATTATTACTTAAGTATTTGTTTTCACAAAAAATATACAAATTTAAATTTTTCACTTCAGATAAACAATTTCAATTTCGCGATGAAAAATTATTATTTTAAAAAATTTTAATTTAGCTTACAATTGGTATGTATGTATTGGACTGGCTAATAAGTGATGGCCGTTTAATAAATTTCCACAACAAAAACAAAAATTAAATGACTTTTTAGAATAATTAATTGTTTTAAAAATATTTATAATTACTTTATTACTTTAAAAAAATTCGTCAAAATATACACGCATTTCGAATTAGCCCTTTATATGTATACTGAAGCATATCTACATATAATGTTTGAGCTTGTGGAGTGGATTATTCCAAATTTCATGATTCGTAAGACGAAGAATTTTTAATTCCAACCGTTTATCAAACAGCCAAATTAGTTTTATCGAGTTTGACTTTACTTCAAATTCAAGTAATGCGCTTGCTTAGTTGACAATATTTATTTGTAATTCAATTCTTATGATGAATGATGATCACTTCAATAAGGTTCTTAAATAACGGTTTTGGATGTTTTTTTTCGAATTTCATTATTTTAATTAGCAGCATGATTCATAAATAATAATTTTAATTAATTGCTAGTAACAAAAAAATCTCGAATTTACTATTTAAAATGGTTTCTTTTGTTTTTTTATATTTTTTTCTTTTCAATATCTTGACTATGAATATCGTCGGATATAGTCTCTAAGCCAGTGTTCCCAAAATTATCAAAATTTAAAAGAAGCAATATTTGTTGCTGACTCTAGACGATCCATAGACAATATTTTATACAATTTTGAGATTCTAACCAAGTTGGTGATTTTGTAACTCATTAAAAACAGTAAGAACAAAACGCACTCTCTTATAGATGCAGACAAAAGTTTTTTTTAAATAATATAAATCGTAACTCCAAAAACATTTATCTTTAACTTGTGATTTCAAATACCTTTAAAGCCCGTATAACTAGCATAATTAGTTTCAAAACTTTACTCGTTAAACGAACTACTTTAAATTTAAAACATTATTTTTAATAAAATTCTTTCCAGACGTTGTAAATTTGTTTTTCGTTAATCAAAAACTTATATTATATTAAATACTATATTTAACAATTTTGACCTTTTTTTTCATAGATACATATTCAGTTACAGTATGCGAATCAATTCTATTTGATTGTTATACGAATATGAGGCGGAGTTTGACTGTATACAAAACTGTTTAATCACTTATTAGTCAAATTGCCTGAGATAGACTTTTGAACGAATTTGTTGCAGGTGGTACTGAAGGACCACATGGATAAAACTTTAAGTGAGGCTGGTGTAATTTTTGATAATGTGGATGATATATCAATTAGCATTAAAAAGCAATCCAGAATCATATTCGATCTTTGCGAGCAGAATGAGTTTCATAAGGATTACTTCATTCCGAAAGTTTCAAATCATCGCAAACGCATCGTCTTGAAGCAGTGGAACAACTTTGAGAATTACGTCGGATTAGTAAATCAAGCAATGACTTGCTATCTAAATAGTTTATTGCAAGCATTATATATGACACCGGAGTTTCGCAATGCACTATATAACTGGGAATTCGATGGTAACAATCCAAGCAAATCGATACCATTTCAATTGCAGCGACTTTTTCTTAATTTACAAGTGAGTACATTTTAATATGCTTTCTACAAAACAACATGTTTGGGGGAGATTATAATATAAGGGGTGCACAGTTTTTTTTTTATCGACAAAATTAAGGTAAAAATTCAAAATTTATCTATCTTTAATTCATTCAATATATACATATTCTGATTAAATAATATAAATTGATATCGAGCACACCTACATTGAGGTGTAGCTAGTGTATGGACTCGATTACGTGCATTGCACATAGGTGTCCAAGAGATCAAAAGCGCCTAAAAAACAAAAACATTTAGTAATTTTCAATTCCCAATTTAGTTTTTCAGTATCTTTTGGGTGGATTTTTACGATTGAAATGTTTGCGATTTTTTAAATGATGTTCCTTTGACTGTCAATAATCCTAAGAATGCAATTCTTCTGCATTTTTGATTAATTATGATTAATTTTGATAAAAAATGATGGAAAATGAGAAGGATTCACGAAAATTTTGAATATCAAAAATTACTATTTAAGAAACTTTGAGAAGATATAATAAAATTGATCAGTCAAAAGGAAAACATATATACAAAATTTGCTATTAATCAAACCTAAATTAAGGACTTTGAATTGTTTTATGTGCACATAGGCGTCGTTCAAGTATACATTCAATTTCTCTACAAAGAGGTGAACGATTAGTGCAATCACCGAAGCTGCTTCTGATTACGCATATTACATACTGCTATGCAACAGCCTTTTTTTATATTTCAAGGTCGCGTATCAAATTGTCCAGAAGAATGCGTTTATTGTCATGCGGACTAAATGCAATTTTATTTTGTTTAATGTTAAAGGATTAATTTCAATGATCGCATAACTGTCTGCAGAGATAGTGAATATGCAAATAGTTCGATTAGGTTTCATTATTAAAGTAAATATTGAGAATTAAATAAGAATGTTGATTTTGTTGATTTATGATATGACCTGCTTATGTTCTCTATGAAACGGCGAAACGTGAATGTCACAGTGATCTTCAAACTGTGTTCCGTGGAACCCTAGGGCTTTGTGAAACATCTTAAGGGGTTTTGCGACTGAAAATAAATTGCAAACAACTCAAATACACAACATAATAAATGCAAAATGTGAAATGCGACTATAGACAATTCAAATTAATCTATAATTTGGAGTTTTGCCTGAATTAAGGGAATTATATCTTAAGCACTAAAAGTAATGTGTTACACTTTGTTTTTAAGAGATTCTCCGAATCGAACCTTAAAGCTTTTAGGGTTCTATGAGTTTATAAGGTTTGAAGATTACTGATATCGTAGGTAGATTTGGACAATGGTTATGAAAATATCTGTCCTATTTAGATTTTTACTGTACATTATAAATTAAACTTTTTGTTAAAAAAATCTACGATAATGGATAACAAAATCTCCGCAATTCAACAATTCCCAGACGTATACCTGGAGTTTTCTACGCAATTCACGTATTACCTATGAAACAACACCCTACATTTTTATGATCTGGATTAAATACCATGTGCATTTTTCTATAAATGTATTATAGAAACGTGGCTGATTGTACATTGAAAGTCCGAGCACGCAATTACATTTTCATTTACATTTTTATTGTTTTGACGAATTTATCAGCAACCGTTTTGCATCAGCTGTACACTAACCTAAAATTAGCATAAGAAAATTGTGTGTATACATAACAGTTTCATACACAAGCACAACAATCATTCTGATTGGCGTGTTAACGTAGCGTATACGTCATGAACGAACGTGTATGTATAATACTAAATCATGCAGTATAAACATTTGCATATATTTCATATGCTTGTTGTAGACGTCGAAAAAGTCGGCGGTGGAAACAACCGACCTAACGCACAGCTTCGGTTGGAATATGCAACAGGCTTGGGAGCAGCATGATATACAAGAACTGTGTCGCGTCATGTTTGATGCACTCGAACAGAAATTCAAAGACACTAAACAGGCAAACCTGATAAACGATTTGTACGAGGGAAAGATGCTAGATTATGTGAAATGTTTGGACTGCGGTACGGAAAAGTCGCGCGAGGACACATTTCAAGATATACCATTACCCGTAAGGCCATTTCACAGTGCAGTCGCCTACAATAGCGTTGAGGAGGCACTACGAGCGTTCGTGCAGCCGGAGCGTCTGGAAGGCAACAATCAATATTTCTGCGAGAAATGTAACAAGAAGTGTGATGCGGATAAGGGTTTAAAATTTTTAAAGTTTCCCTATCTGCTAACGTTGCATTTGAAGCGATTTGATTTCGATTATTCAACGCTGCATCGAATCAAATTAAATGATAAGTGAGTGATTGCATACATTGTTGCCATTGGCAATTCACTTATATCCTCTTTTCTAGGGTGGTATTTCCCGAGCAGTTGAATCTAAACTCTTTTATGCCGTCTGAAAATGGCACTGCAATACCAAACGATATAATGGAAGAGCGTGAACGTAACGTTGAAACTGTAAAATATGATGATTGTAGTACCACTGATTCCGGTTCTGCTTTAGACGATGAAAGTTGTCAGGGCACTGATATATCGTCTAATGTTACAGGACCAGATGAAAATTGTCAGGATGATGATGAAGGTGAGCACCATTTTATTTCATATTTTAAAATGCGTTTAATTCTATTGCTGAAAATAGATTATTTTCATTCCGCTTATAGTGAATCTTATTTTTGAATTTAACAAAAAATGTGATTAGATTGGCTAAGAAGTTATGGCCGTTTTTTAAAAAGGCGTCCACTAAACAAACAATAATAAAATGAATGAATATTATACAGTGGGGCCTTGAAATACCAGCTTAATTTGTTTGTAACTCAATTAGCTTTTGTATCAAATAGTATATTACTTCTAGTTGCCGTTCGTATCTTAAAATCTCGTATGTTGAACCGCTCGTATCTTGAGGTTCCAATGTACTCTCTTCTACGGAAGGGGAAGACAAATTCCCATTTTCAGTTTTGAAAATTTATTTCTGTAGAATTCGATTTTGAAGTAGGGAGAACTATTTTAATCTTTATCGACGTAGGTGCAACAAAAAATGTAAACAAAACAGTGTATGTATGATGTATCGATCTGCGTTTGGAACGATTCTTGATTTTGTATTTCTATATTAATTTCATTGGATCTAGCCTCGAACAAAACATATTGGTCGCATCTTTGTTGTAAATCGTTTGCTTCCTTTTCGAGGTAGATCTCGTGAAATTGTAAAAAATATACCTTGATAAAAGTAGGAAAGAAATTAAATGCAAATATATTTTTTGATAGATTTTCGCACATTTTCATTCAATATGCTTTGTCATACGTTCATTTGATTTGTATAACTTCTGTTAATGATATTTTATTAATTTTATGCTGTTTCTTAATTTAATTACCATAGTACGAGCTGTGTTATTCATTTAACAATCAAACCGTTATAAATTTCAATTTCGATTGTATTTAAATCTGAATTCATCTATTATGTGTTTA
>JARJDW010023198.1:0-17689 GCA_030264715.1 Adinopsis sp. GC000173 | reverse complement strand
TAATTGTAATTGTGTAATTTTAACATTTCTATCGTTCCTCGTATATTGATGGATGAAGCTAAAAGCTGAGCCATGTGAAAAAATACTGCCAAGCTCTCTCTTTCATGCATTAAAACATACATTTTGCATATTTTTAATTTTTAATGGCTTTTATATTTTCTAAAATCAAAACAGTTTGTTTGACTCTTAAAAATATTTTATGCATGAGGTATATGTTATTATTATGAATGCAAATTACAATTTCTTATTTAAATGGGTTGCTATTTTTGCAAAATACATATTTAGAAACGCCTGGTAAATAAACTATAATTTTTTAATAAGCAAAACATATATTTCACTTTACCTTTTGCTGAATTCGTAAAATATCTCGCATAGATATTATCAAACAAAATTGAAACGGAAGTCGACAATAAAAACGTTGTTGATTTTTCTTTTCCGTAAGAAAACTATTTTACATTTTACGTCTATTGTTCTGAATGCAAAGTAAAATCGCACTTATTTGCTCACCATATTGCTTCGCTTTTATTTTCGCGAATATTCTTGACACCTTGTTCTAAAAATCTTTACTAACATATTTATTTGGTTTTTGATTTAACGTTTGTTTGTTCAACTTATTGCTTAATGTGCCATATTTCTGAAATATATTGAACCACACCTTGTAGTTATATTGTGTTGAGTTGAACTAGAAAGCATAAAAGCATTTTTATTGCCAGGAAAACCAGGACAAGACTTGTTTAAATTTATTTAATATTCACAACAAAAAAAACAAACTTGCGTTAAAAAAACGCAATACTCAATTATTCGCTTCATCTAAAAAATATTATTATTTTTCATCCACTTGCTTATATTCATAATAAAACGTTAGTTTAAATCCAATTAGAAAACAACATTTCTTTGCTCATCTTATTGTTTTACTTATTATATATGAAAATTATTTTATATCTTATAGTTTATTTGTTTTACTGATGATTTTTTATTTACTNCTTATATTCATAATAAAGTTTAAATCCAATTAGAAAACAACATTTCTTTGCTCATCTTATTGTTTTACTTATTATATATGAAAATTATTTTATATCTTATAGTTTATTTGTTTTACTGATAATTTTTTATTTACTTTGTATTATATGTTCTTAAAACACTATTTTTATGACATATTAGGTATATTCAACCACATCTTTCATACTAGAAAACATAAAAAATTATTGTCTAACAAATAAATTAAGAAAAAATCATTCTTTTCGCTTCAAAATGTAACAAAACAGTCAAATGTCTTCTTAATTTTTTAAATAGTTTCAAAGCTCTTTCTTCATGCTCACATGTTGTTGAATTGTCACTGATTCCACAGAAACCAACAAATTTTGTTCAAACTATTATTTTTTTCGAATCTTTTAATGTGCCTTGGAAATACCTCTAGTTAAAAACTTTCTCTGTCTACAAATTACTAATTTTACAAGTAACATTCTTTATAAAAGAATACTTTTTTGTCTAAGATATTATACTACACTTATTTCTTATTTTTTAAACAGTGTTAGTAGATGAGCAAATAAGACATAAAATTAATAAATACCATAATAATTTTTTTTCCATCAACTACCAATTTTACTTCCTTCTTTCTTATTTCTTTATTTAAATCTACCTACACTCTTATTTTGTAACTTATTTGTTTCACCAGTGATTCAACTTATTGCTTAATGTACTATTTCGACAACATATTTAATGTTGAGTTGAGCAGGAAAAACATAAAAAGCAACGAGCCAAAGAAAAAGTCATAATTTTTTGTGTTCAAGTTATATTATGTTACCGCGTGCACAACTTTTTTCAATGTTTTTGTGCATGCCTCGTACATTGGCTCAAACAAAATTAAAAGTTAAGCCCGACAATAAAAACCTCCTTGTTGATTTTTCTTTCTGTCTGAAAAACTATTTTACGTTTTATGTGTGTGAAATTTGAGCCACTTTTTTACTCTAACAATTTATTTATTATGAAATTGCTCGACGCTCATCCTCCGCACGATCTAAAAATAAAAGGAACGAAACGCACGATGTGGAGCTAAAGGGCGGAGGAAGAAGGAACACCATACACACACACACACAAACACTAAGCCAGCTTGCCTGCCAGCCAGCCAGCCAGCACAGCACACAGCCGGAACGAAAAATCAATTTAATTTCTCACATCGCTTCCACGTCACATTCTATATTATTAAAACAAAAACGTGTAACGTAATCATCATCTATATTTATACGTAAAATTGACAAAAATAAATTATGCAATGCAAAGCGGCGGCCGAGGACGGCAGCGCGCAGAAATGCCGAACGCTTTCCTATCTATCGCTCACTACAAGTTTAGCTATAAGCACCTACATCCGAATATCGATCGCCTCGCGTGAATTATTATTTAGTATTATTATTATTATGATTTTTTAAACCACACCACACTGTACACACACTCATAGACATTTCATTTGTTGCGCGCAATCAAACCGCCGCCGCCGTACCCAAAGAATTCAATTTATTTACTTATTACTTGCCGTCGCTGCCGTCGCGAATGTCCCGCCAAATGGGAAAGGAAAAAAAGCGCGAATAATCAACAGGAAACGTTATTGTTTTCCATCCACCCTTATATGGCGAAGCAAAAAAATAAATAAGGCGCGCACAACACAGCCTGGTCGAACAAAGCAAAAAAAACTTTTTTAATTTAATAACACCGTCTATATATATTGTATTTTTTTCTGTTCGAACGACTTTTCTTTAAATTAATCTAAATTAAATCAACAACGTTTCGCTACTACAACAACAACAAGTAGCGCATTATGTATTACTACACATACTATATAGTTATTTGTAAATGAAGAAAAATGCTCAAATAAGTGGATTTGTGTAAAACATGTTATTATTTTACTGCAGTGTATAACAAGGCTGCGTTTATCAGCGGTTTTGCTTTGTTGTTTTTTTGTGTACAACCACATACGCAACAAACATGTTACTGCTGGAGTATTTTCGTATCGTTATATTGACACAATAACATGTGTTTTTTCAATTAATTAAATTTGTCAAATGTAGAAATGATAAAAGAAACAACAAATGGAATCGGGTCCAAAAACAAATGGAATATAATGATATTTGAGATTAAAAAAACATAAATTTAAGCTCTACCGGAAAGTTCTGTTCCTTTGAGAAATAAAAAATCATCATTTTGCACCATTTTTTTAATTGCAAACTTTTATTTAAACCGTATTTAACTTAATGACGAGGGGATCGAGAACCCCTTTATTACATCATTTAAATGCCTTTTTTTAAATAAATTCTACATTTAAACAAATGCACAAAATTATATAATCAATAAAGATACAAAAGTTAAAAAAATATAAAATCTATATTAAAAAATTGGAATTATGCTAGTAAGTGGTCATAAATACAGATAAACACTATAGTGTGAAATACATATTAATAAAGATCAAAAACAAAAATCTTTTGTTGCATACTATAAACGGGCAGAATTTTCCGGTAGACCTCATAGATTATTTACGAATAATAAATTTCAATATTAAATCCAATATGATTATCAAACAAAAGATTCTATCATTATATATTTCTAGTAATCTCTTTTTGATAGCACACTAACAAAAATTATCAATTTTTGCAGCAAAAATGTAATATATACTCGTAAAGTTCGAAAATTGTTCAATTACTATTATTATTTAATTTACAATTCGTTTAAATTCTCAGCACACAAATGATAAACATTGTAAAATTGCTTTTAAATCGCTAGAAAAAATCCAAATATAACAAATGTTGATTAACATTGTTATTTTTCACATTTTCTTTACAATTTCAAAATATATTTAGAAAACTTTTACATTTTCTTTACTACCACTAAAAAATCAATAAAATAATTTAGAAAAAAACATCGATGGTTTTCAAAGTTTCGGTAAATTCATTATCCAGAAACCGTAAGAATAACCAAATTCTCGTTGCATTTTTAAAATGATTGTTTTAAAGCAAAATGCAAAAAAATCTCACAGTGGTGTAAAATTTGTAAAGTTAATGAATGACATTTCATAAGAATCTATTTGTGGCACTATTCAAAAATTGGGAAACAGAGGTTTAGAATCATTTGTGTGTTGAAAAGTCAAATGTTTCTAGTCTCATTTTGAAACAGACTTCAATCATACCAACACGTCAACAAATCAATAAAAACAATACATAAATTTATAAAAAATATAAAATATTCTATTTTCATACGAAGAGCTGAAAACTGTAGACGAAATATTGGATAACTTAAAAATTTGTATTTCTATGTCTTTTATTGGAAATTTCTGCCATTAATTTATGTTTTTTTTTTAATCATAAAATTGTACGTGTATATATGTTAAGTTAACATATTTTGCAAATTATGGTATATTTTGCTAAAAAATATACCTATAATAGTATATAAACTTGTTGGATTGTGAAATATTCATTTTTTTGTTTCTTGAAGTCGATTTTCTTTAAATTAATTTAAATTAAAACAACAACAACTGGCGTATTATTGTTCACCTACTCTTTTCTATGAGTAAATAAATAAGATCAATTCAACTTAAAAAGTCTATATTTTGCCAGTGTAGCAATGTTCAAATCGCTATATTATGTTCGAGTGAATATAATTAATACCCAATCCGGAATAATATAATTATTTTAAACCATAAACTGATCGGAACAATTTAAATAAGTACTTTCATTCAGCGGAGAACAGTAAATGAATTGGTGAGGCTTTCCCTTAATGGCACACGTCGATCCCTAAAGTTTGAATGTGCTGCTATATAAGATGGGTCGGTTTTGATGATTCTACTGGAATTTCTCGTCGAAAATGTTCGGTTTGCAAATTATTTTAAATTTACATGACGTTACATTTTTAGGCAACATGAACCGGTTATTTTTACATAATTTAATATTTAATTTGATTTTTTATTGTTCAATTGATTGGAACAAAAAATGGACTTATATTTGATATGCACTTTATAGCCATTGTAAATTCAAAAGCGTCTAAATACTGCGACATTTTTCCTCAAGGAATTCTGTGTTGGAATCATCAGAAATAGCCTCCTTTCAAAGCATTCAAATTTCATGAATAGACATGGGGCAACTCCTACCGCACTTTTACATTAGGCACATGCAAAAAATGTATAAAAGTATCTACAGGTTTTTTAATTAAATTTAAGGGTCAACTCTAAAATCGAGCTTCTATTTCACTGAACAATTTAATGAGACAAATTCGCAAAATGTTATATACATTACCAAACATATAACATACATATACATACATATATAAGCGCTTTGATTTAATCAAACTATGTAAATACATATTGACAATATACACTTCATATCTTCATCAATCTACAGTTGCTTCGATATACGTACACAGCTTTGCTTTCACATGATAATGCTTTCATACAAAAATTACGGTCTTAAACATTTCTATTGTTAGATATAGAATACTAAATATATAAGAGAAATAAATGTTGTTTTGACACATTTTTAGAGTTTTTTTATATTGTTCTACTAAATATGCTACTGCTAAGATAACAATGTCGAATTTGAATTGCAGATTTAATGACCAATAAGTTGTGTAAACATTATAAGTCAGGAATTTAAATATGACATTAGATAATTATACTTTGACCATCTAGAACAGTAAGCTTCAATGGCTATCCTAAGTTGATGCATTTTTCATATTTTAAGAGCACTTTTCTTCAGTTTCCTATCCATTTCTGTTATCTACTTCAATACACATGTTTGTAGCCTCTGTTGAAAAAACTATACCTGCAATTTAAATATCACATTGGATAATTATACAATACTTTAACCACCTAGAACAGTAATATTCAAAAGTGTTCTGCAGTTTTCAATCCATTTCAGTTATGTACTTTAATACATATGTTTATACCTTGCATCTGAAAAAATATACCTACTACTTCCACCATTTATACAGTATGCACCGAATAGGTAGAACTTAAGAACTTAATTCTTAATTCTGTGTTTAATTTTGTACAATTTTAGGTTTTTGTAATTTCCCAGAAATCAGATTTTACTTACTTACCATTATTACTTATTTCCCAAATTAATTTGACAAGTTATAAATAGTTTAGAATTTGCAAACCGTTTATGTTGTTAAGATATCTATCGAACAACACTCTTCAAATTTTAATGTGACTTTATTTGAAATTATTAACCACCTCTATCTATTTTGAGTGATAAATTATTAGAAACTATTGCGAGTTTAGATATATATTGAAACAAATATAAATATTATATATGTATAAGTTTCAAGTATATTGATAGGTTAGGTTAATATGTCCTTACCCTACGTACTGATAAGAAAGAGAGCGAGAAAATTTTTCACAGACATTATTTAACGTCGTCAACGCCAACTTTTAAATTATTCTAATACTATACCAACATAACAATGTTGCTATTTTCAATGTAAACAAATAAATATTTTTAAAGAATTGTAATATCTACGTAGTTATAACCCCCCCCCCATATATACTGTTTAATAAAATGCATTGTATATGAAAATTTTAATTAAATTTTTCGCTTTTAAAGGAATGTTGATAGTGTTAGATACAGTTATTTTACCATGGCAATGACTACAATACAACAAACTTTGTTTATCGATGATTGGCCGTCAATTTTGTTTGCACAAACAAACATAACCTACATGTACGAGGAGTACGACAACATACAAGTGCGTTTCACGTGTGTACAAATAGAAATGCTGGCTGATCACTTTTGTAGTGACAACACATGTATGTACATATGTGTGTGTATACATTTTTACACTGCGCGACTTACAATTTTAAACCAATCAAATAAATTGCTGCATCGTTTTGCTTTTCGAGCGAAGCACAACAAACAATTCCAATCACACGATTCATTACCAACCGAATTTGACACCACCAAATGACAATATAACAAAGCTTGCTTATAACGATAATTACCTGTCGATTTTCGCAACGCGTTTATCGTCGAATGCGTGTGGATGCAACAACAACACGAGCATTCCAAGTATCAAATGTTGTTAGCTAGCTGGTAGCGTCACTTGCCAACCGCCAGACAATGAATTGACAATCAGTCAGATTAATTTACAAATTGTATTTTACTAAGAAGATGCGGTTTAAATTTTCGGTTAGATTAGGCAACACTTCATAAACAAGTAATTAGATGGTAGTGTAATGCGAAATTGTGTTATGCTTTCGAAGGCAATTCTACTTTATATACAACATAACTATGTTATAAGGTTTTTGTATTCGACATGCGGCAGCCAATCACAATCACTCAATTGTACGATTGTACATAAAATTAAAGCGAGTGTGGTTAAAACAAAAGTTTACAATTTTGTAAAATTTTCTTGATAATGAATAAGAGATTTTTGAAGCATTCAAGTCGCAAAAATTTCTTGCGCAAAGAAAATCCATCAAAAATTTTCAGTTTAAGTGAAACATGGTGATGCTAAAAAATAATTTTGGGCTAAACTAAAAAAGCTAGAAACTTTTCGGGCCACGCACGTAGTCATTTTTACATGAGCTTTTAAAGTAATATAATGTTATTCTATATAAGCGCATATTTTTTCAAAATGAAAATGATATTAAAGTAGTGAATGTGGAGACCTGTTATTATATTATTCGATTTTATATTTGACGTCTTTTTATCCAGATTAAGTTAATTGCACTCGAAAAATAGACTAATAAACGGTTATATAAATATAATGCATCTGGACATAAATATTTTCCATAAATAATTTGAAAATATAATAACCTACTTCCAAGTGCATTTTTTACACAGTTATAAATTAAGATAAAAGTAGATTTGCCAAGAAAGCTTTGTTTGTTATACAGCGTAATACGGGTACAAGGGGGAATGCAAATTTTATGATTAATAAGAATTAAGAGTGTATAATAATACATACCTACTCATTTATTTTAAAAATCTTTAATGGAAAATTATAAATTTCTCTTTTTTATAATATTTGATTATAACATTAACACTGATTTTCCCAAAACTAGCATTTGTGGCTTATCGCTATTTGGCAATAAACCCTTTAATTAATATATAGTACAAAATAAATCGTTATTGACAAACAGAATGACTAAATGTTTTGAAACAATTATGGAATTGATATGGAAAATTTACGTGGAAAATTGATAAATTTCCTATTTTTTAATATTTGCTTAAAACTGATTTTCTCACGACTAGTGGCTTGTCTCTATTTGACAATACACCCTTCAATTAATACGTATTGCGAAATAAATCGTTATTGACAAATGAATTGAGTAAAAATGTTTTTAAAAAGTCATTGAATTGATGCACTACTAAACACTTTACACAATGGATGGCAATTCTTTACGCCGCTTGCCATGCAAATATTTCATTTGGAATGAAACCGCGCGCTTTTATTTCTCTATTTTCAACGTAGGTACGGCGTTTACAGTATGGCAACATGTAGGCGCTGCTGCACCACAGTCACGTACAAACTCAAATCTGCATCACAGCGCTTACCAATGTTGCGATCTAACGAACTTATCATTAACGTTGTGTGTACATATTAGTGGCTGTTAGAATAAATACGCCTCGCTTTAGCAATTTATCGCATAGATAAACACTTTTGAGTGCTTTGTCGGATTCAAATTGGTCAAGAATTAAAATGTCACCTACCCTAAATTTACTTAAAGCACAGATAAGCTAGTCATCTCTGCTTAAGTATATGTCTTACTATATCAAAATCACCTTGCAACTTTGATCTAGGAAATCAAGTTATTCTATAAAAGTCAAGAGTAATATAGATTTAACCACTTCACAGCGCAAAAATATGATTTTTATGAATTTTTATATATATATGCTGCTTTTTTCATAACCTAAAATCTACATTCCAGCTTATGTTGTGATCTAAATTTTTAAAAGTTGCAATACATACACTGTATTCGAATTATATAGCATTGTTTTTCCGCTGATATCCTAACTGTTCAAATCAATGAAGTTTAAAATAAAATTATATTATGAAATTGTTGTTACTTAAATTTTCCAAGTTTTTATAAATGTTCCAGGAAATGCTAACTAAACGCTAATTAGCGCAGCTAATGTATTATCAAACAGTCCATTAAAATAATTAGTTCTATGTATACCTTTGTCTATTTTGATTATATTAAATTTTAACATAAATAATAAAACAAAAGAAGATATTGTACGTAGAACATCAAATTTTCAAATTTCTCGCAAAATGAATTGCAATACGTGGGTAGTCCGAAAAGTTTCTAGCCTTGTTTTAGTAATGTTTAGTGCAGCTCCAAATTATTGATGCTAATTATGATTATGATTAATTATGATGGATTTTTCTTTGCGTGTGGAAATTTTTGCAACTTTCTTTTTTGATTTTTCTTTGATTTTGGCATTTTCCATCAAAATATTTATTGATTTTCATTAAAAGTGATGCAAAATAGAGAAGAACATTCGTTCATCTCCATTTTCTATCAACTTTGATGAAAGTCGCTAAAAGATTTGATGGAAAATGTTAAAGATCAAAGAAAAATCGGAAGAAAGTCGCAAAACTTCCGCACGCAAAGAAAAATTAATGAAAAATGTTTGATTTAATTGACGCGGTGAAGCTAAAAAATAATTTGGGGCTGCACCAAAAATTACTAAGAAGGCTAGAAACTTTTCGGACCACCCACGTACAATAATCGTTTCGCGACACTGTACTTTTATCCCATTCCTCATCATCAACTTTGCAGCATTCGCCCCAGCAAGGTACGGCATTACACTATATAATGTAGCGTCACTTATCACTAATAAACAGATTTAAAATATGCATATGCATATATGCAAAATGGTAACTTAACAGCGCAAAACCATTTAAACGTCACTTTGCTAGTCAGCGCATAATACAAAAATTTACAAGGTCATGATGTTGTATGCGCCATGACGTTTGCGAGAGATACCTAGTAGTGTATTTTTTGGTCGAGTTCGTGGAAAACGTAATGCGAATTACAAAACAAGCCCTTACTTGTTTATGCCTTAGAAGCGAATCTTCTCTGCGACGCACACAAATCAAACAAACTTGTTTGCCAGCAAATTTCCTGCATTTTATCAATTCTTATTTACTCGCACATTAAAATCTAGAGCGTATTTAGATAGGCATAAAATAACATTGCTGGCTGGCTGGCTGGAGTAGTTTTTGCTGCTACAACGATTGTAAACTAGCTTTCATGAAAATTTAATATAATTTATTTAAGTCAGTCATGTTTGCAGGATAGGATGTTTGTAAACAAATTCCATACGATTTTTATCATTTCCTGTTTAAACATTCTACAATAAAATTGAAATAGTAGATGTAGATGAAATGTAGAAAAAGAGAGGGATTAAAAGATTGCAAACATTTTTAATAATTAGGTATAGTAAATAGATGCGAGATATTACGGGATAATATAGGCTTCTTCTATTTTTTAATATTTTTTTATTAGTACCAAAGTATTGCCTTAGCTGAAATGTATGGCAAATGTTAAAAAATGGAGTGATTAAATAATACAAGGCACTGACTTAGCTAAAATGCAGAAAAATTGTAGAAAAAGGAAGTGAGTAAAAAATTGCAAATTTTTTAAATAATTTATAGATAGATGTAAGATATTACGGAATAGTATACCTTTGTTCTATTTAATAATAATTTTTTACATTTATGTTTATCTGGGATGATTAGTAACAAGATACTGACTTAGCTGAAATGTAGAAAAAGAGAATGATCAAAAGATAGCAAACTTTTGAAATAATTTGTAGATAGATGCGAGATATTACTGGCTAGTATACTCTAGTTCTATTTTATAATACTTTTTGACATTTATACATATATCAGGGTTTATATCAGTATTAGTAACAAGGCACTGACTTAAGCACGTGAAATATATAAAAATGTAGAAAAAGAGAGTGAATAAAATATCTCAAACTTTTTTAATAATTTATAGATAGATCCAAGATATTACGAGCTAGTATACCCTTGGTTTTATTTTATAATAATTTTTGACATTTATGCATATCTGGGAGATTAGCAACAAGGCACTGACTGACTTATCGACTACATCATTAGTGTGCTACTACGCTAGCTTGTAGCATAAATATGTTATTAAATACGTGTTACAAAGTGTTTAATGACTTGTTAATAAAACTTATCAGTGTGTATAGTTAGTTTTGTTAATAAATAAATAAAGTTAGTGCGCTTTGCGTATATACGTTTACGGATTACATCAATTCAAAGCAATAATTTTGATGAATTTCAAGTCATTATGGCTATAATAGACAGCGCATAAATATATATACGATGTGTTGCATTTATCTTTACCAATCTTTAAACATTAAATTGTTTCTTTGATTTTTCTCTTATCGTTCAGCATTTTCCTTCAAATTTTTTAATTAAAGTCATCATTTTCATTGCATATTTACTATGTATTTCTTTGAATAAAACGCACCGTATATATTATTTATTTCATAGAATTAAATATTACTTCATTAAAGTTCGTCTTGAATGGTAGTTAAGTTACCCCAATCGAAAGACTATATGCCGGGATATTATAGGAATGTCCAAACAGAGAAAATATTTGTTTAAGACGCAAACATCGATCGATAGCTTTATATGTATAATGAATGTGCGTATTATATTCAACTAAAGTCTAAACTGCTTTAAATTGAACTAGAATACCACCCTATATTATTATATACCAACACACATTCTCTCTAATTTACACGGTAGATAAGTTCTTGGAAAATTCGTGCGCAAACTGTATATAGCAGTGTGTAAATCGAAACATAAAATTATAAGTAGTTAAAGTTGTGCGCGAGCAAAGTGTCGTTGAAATATGCAATAAAATTTTTACTATAATAAAATGTTCAAAAAGAATATTATACTCTATTCGGGGTTGTGAACGCGCAACAAAAAATAGGGATATTAAAAAAAACTGAAGTTGCCCATGAAAAAAAACCTGAAGAAGTTCTCCAATGTCAACTTCTGTAGGTCATTATTAAAACCCTCGTCGAAAATTCTAGACCAAAATGTTATTATCTTTTTTTAAGTAGGAATATGGATTTTTTAAAGTGCCTTGTACATGTTTCTCAATTAAAAACTGTTTAAATTGTAATAAAATTTTTACAATAATAAAATGTTCAAAAAGTATATTATACTGTTTTCGGGGTTGTGAACGCGCAACAAAAATAGGAATATTAAAAAAAAACTGAAGTTCGCCATAAAAAAAACCTAAAGAAGTTCCTTAATGTCAACTTCTAGGTCATTATTAAAACCGTCGTCGAAAATTCTAGACCAAAATATTATTATCTTTGTTTAAGTAGGAATACGGAATTTTTAAAGCACCTTGTACATGTTTCTCAATAAAAACTTAAATTTTAAGCTGAAATTAATATAAATTTTTTACTATAATTATATCATTGACTATAATAAAATGTTTTGGAATTGTATTTTGATAAATATCTTTCAAAATTGACATTGGATCAAAAAACAATTTTGATGAAAGTTGCCCCAGTTTTTACGGAGATTGGGGATTCTGAACAAAAACAAAAATGGGGGATTCCATTTGAAAAAATAAAGTTGATTAGTAACATTGGATTTCCCCCTGCCCTCTTCATTTTAGCCAACTTTTATTCGAAACATTTTTCTAAATTTCTAAAATACACCGTTTCTCTGTTATTCGCCTGGCTCAAGTTAAATGGACCACTCTGTATACTTAATTAATATAACATATTGTGTGAATAGATAGTTAAATATGTTCTATGAAAAAAAGTAACAGAAACGTGTTCGAGAAAATAATTATATTGGTATAATTTGTGCCATCAGTGATTTTTGATTCATTCAAGTATGGCACTATTTTCTTAATTCATAGATAATTATTAATATTTATTTATCTACCTATACAGCACATTTCTTGTCAACTTGTTTCATACCTAAGTAAGACATTGAAAATCCTTACGTCAATCTAAAAGTGAATGTCGCTAAAGTTAAAACATAATCCTCTATATCGAAATAAATAATAAAGCAGCTTTTAAAATTTCGTTCGCCCAGTAATAATAATCTTTAATATCCAACCATCTAACAATTATTATTAATGTCGATCCATTTTCGCGCTGACATTTTTTAATGCGCGTTAAATCTTTTTCCCTATATCTAATAGCTACTGGATTTGCCCTCAACGATATTGCATATAAATCGAACCGAACGCGCTTATTCATTAATGAAAGAAATGCGTTTAATCATTGCATACTATACTCACGATTGGTTATATTCCTGAAGTATTGCTTTCAATCACAGTCAATACAAAATGAAATCATATTGATAATTATGCATGAATGAATGAAAAATTTGCCTGTTAAATACGCTTAGTGCTTATAGTTAAATCTTTTCCCTTATCTAATAGCTACTGGATTTGCCCTTAACAATATTATTACATAAATCGCATTGAACGCTTATTCATTAACAAAAGAAATACGTTTAATCGTTGCATATACTAGTCACGATTGGTGATATTCATGGAGTATTGCTTTCAATCACAGTCAATACAAAATTAAATCATATTGATAATTATGCATGACGCTTCATCATATTCATACGTTTGTGCATCAAAAATGTGCCTGTTGAATACGCTTAGTGCGCTATATACACACAAATACACGTATGTGTATGTACGTAATCAGTCGATTATCGCGTTATCAAAAGTTGCAGGTCGCAAAGGGATCAAAATAAGCGGTTATTGCTGCATTACATTCCATTTAGATACTCTTTTCTTGTTCAAATTGTTTAAATTTTACATATAGATAGGTATAATAAAGTAATAACAAATAAATTTAAACGATTCACAATTTGCAAGAACTAGAAGTTAAACAAATGAAGTGCTTTTCATAACTTCAATTACCTAGGTCTATTAATGAAGTGCCTATTATAATCACAATTAGTCAATCCAAAGGGATACCATTTCAAATTTATTTGTGCATCGAATTGCCTGTTGAATACGTTTTATGCCTATATACATACATATGCATAATCGCAGTCGATTATCGTTATCAAAAAAGTTGCAGGTTACAAAAGGATAATTCTTTTTAATTTTACCTATTACATACAAATTGAGTTAAAACAGATTCATCAATTTAAATTTCATGTATTGCAATTCCTAACACATTATTCCGCGAATTTGAAGAACTAAAACTAAGCAAGCAATAAAAACAGTAGTATTAATTTTCCTTTCTGTTCGATAACTATTTTAATGACTTTTAGTTTTAAACCAGTTCGTGTAGTAGCGGGTGTTCAATATTGGTTGTAAGTCACTGCTTTGAATTAACCTAGTTTGAATTAGCGACATTGGATCATAACTTACAAACTTATTTTCATTGTCATAGAAATATTCACTATACAATATTGTTAGTACATTGTTAAGAACAGGCACCTTTTACTTATAGTTGTTAGTGAATACCCTGTGTATAATCTATTAGTGACTATAAATATCTAATAAAAATTCAATTCAATGTATAATCTTGTTGAGATGATTGATTAATAAAAATGTTTAACTTAAAAATCATAAATTTACATATATATAAAGAAAAATAGTGAAATTCAGTAAAAAAGAGTGAAAAAAACATTTAAAAACAATGAAATTCTGTGAAAAGACAATAAAAACAGTGAATTTCATTGAAAAGATACTAGAAAGCAGTAAAATGCAGTGGAAAAGGTGAAAAGGCACTAAAAACAGTGAAATTCAGTGAAAAATAGTGGAAAGACACTGAAAACAGTGAAATTCAGCAAAAAACACTAAAAAACAGTGAAATTCCGTGAAAAGATACTAAAAACAGTGAAATTCGGTGAAAAGATACTAAAAACAGTGAAATTCAGTAAAAAGGCACTAAAAACAGTGAAATTTAGTGAGAGAGAGTGAAAAGACACTAAAATATGTGAAAGTGAAAAGACACTAGAAAACAGTCAAATTTAGTGAAAGCGAGTGAAAATACACTAAAAACCTGTGAAATTCAGTGAAAAGACATTAAAAACAGTGAAATTCAGTGAAAATGAGTAAAAAGACACTAAAAAACATTGAAATTTAGTGAAAAAAGTGGAGAGACATTTAAAAACAATGAAATTCGGTGAAAAAGAGTGAAAAGACACTAAAAACATATAGTAGATGGTTATATAATTGTTTAATATTTGATTAGGATTTGTTACAACATTAGTCAGCGCCACGAACTTTAGATTAAAAATACTAAATTTTTATGCAATATTTATTAAATTTAAAATATAATTTATGAAAATATTAAATATTATATTACAATACTAAACCGAGGTACTGAATAAAGATAAAAAATACTTGACAAATAGTTTTTCACTTATTAAATTAAACTAAATATATGAACAGCGACAGTTGTATTCATTTTATATGTGGAGCTACATTTTGTAATGTAATTAAATAAAGTTCACAATATAATTAACAAAAGTGCAGTTTATAATACCTACTGCAATTGTGGAAAATAAATATATATATGCAAATTTTAATTTATGAAGTGTTGTCTAATCTACATATGTTGACTGAAATTATAAATCGAAACGTAGTATAGTTGAATTAGTTTTTTGTAATGATGCGGAATAACATTTTCATAATGTGCGCGCCAAGCGAAAAAATTCGCCATAGGAAAGACTAAATGCGATCTGCCATTATCAGACGGTGGCGGCGGCGAGGACGGCGGCCGCATTGAGTGCGACGTATCCGAGCTGAAATTGTGCACCATCACCGGATTTTTTCGCCGCCGCGCCCGCGTGCGCTTGCTGCTGCTGCTGCTGTTTGTTGCACACATGGATGGATGGAAAAAGACGACGGCGGCGAAAGGGAACGTAAATCACTACGCGAGCAGCACAACAACAACAACAACAACAGCAACGTTGA
This sequence comes from Adinopsis sp. GC000173, assembly GCA_030264715.1. Lineage (NCBI taxonomy): Eukaryota > Metazoa > Arthropoda > Insecta > Coleoptera > Staphylinidae > Adinopsis > Adinopsis sp. GC000173. Next base: position 1,737 of record JARJDW010023198.1, on the reverse strand, counting down.
ATGGTTTTCCACCTTTTTCGGGGCTTCGGCTTTCTTATCGTACAGCAGGCGCCCGTTTTTCCTTCTTACCTTTCCCTATCCCCGCCCCCACTTCACGTCGGCGGCCACCTTTTGCTTTGCTTTTGCTTTTGCTTCACTTTTTCCTTTCTCTCAGCGCTTTCACCAACAAATAATCAAATTATTTATGAACGCGTGCACATTTTTAACGATAGCGCGCTGTTGTGTAGCATATAGTTTAAACGCGAAATAAAATATGTGTGCGCGCAAAAAACAATTGCATAGAGAGAGGGAGGAGGTTAACACGCTTTACATGTATGTACACACATACACACGATGGGGATGTTTTCACTACTAGTGCATCTGCATCGCCGCTCAATTTTCATCATTATCCACTTTAACAATTAATGCACGATCTCGCTCACCGTCCATCTGTGCATTTATAAAGCGAAAAAATGTTGTACGAGTATGTGTGTCAGTGATTCTCAAACGGTTCCAACAAAATTACACCAAATATTTGTAATTACTTATTAATGGTCATTAAGGAAAGTACTATTTTAGGGTTGGCAAGTAAGTAATTGCTGATTTCAGTTATAGATGCTTTTTACTTCCATTTTTAGTATATCCGTAAATGTTATAATCTTTTTCTTCTTATATATGTTAGCTATCAACCTAACCTAGCATTATAAGTTCATTGCGTAGATATTTTCTCAAAGTTTTTTTTTACCTCCACATTAATATGGAGTGCAAAAACGAACCTTTTCGCGATAGTTTGCTTTATGATGTCTGTAAAGGAAAGAACGCAGTGCAAGCCGCCAAAAAGTTACATAACGTGTATGGTGATGAAGCTCTTAAAGAAAAGCAATGCCAAAATTAGTTTGAAAAATTCCGTTCTGCAGATTTTTCTATTAAAGATGACCAACGTTAAGGTCTACCAGTTGAGCTTAATGAAAATGAAATCAAAACCATCATCAGAAAGATGACAAAATGGAAAATACTCAATAGATTAAAGTTTTTTCCTTTAAAAACCAAAACTCTCTTATTTCATTAAATAAATAGGCAATTACTTAGTTGCCAACCTAATAATATAATATTTCAATAAAATATGGTGTATGTATCAGGGATTCTCAAAGAGTTGTATCAAATTTTCACCAAAGATCAGTAATTACACTTATTATAGTGTTTATAAAGTGTTAAATACTTTATTTATTAAGATGCTTTTGCCAAAATGGCTGAGATTGTATCTCTCGTAAACTAATATAATACTTCGCTAAACTTTAAGGTGCAAACTATAATGCAAGTGATTTTCAAGCTGACAAGAATTGCTCTTAAATATTTGCAATTTTCGTTAATTATTTATTCAATAATTTACTAAATTAAAGTTTCCTTTGAAGATAACTGGTATAAAATTATTTAAGTGTCTTAAAATTTTCTAAGAATATTATAAATATTTATTAATATCGAATATCGTCATTCAATTAAATTAGCCCTTTAAAGAGAAAGAAACGCATTTTTATAATATTATGAGATTCTTGGTATTGCAAATTAATTAAAGCTTCTTACTAACGAGAAACAACAGTTCATTCATAAAATTATATTTAAGTGTCTTCAAATTGTCTAAGAATATAATAAATCTATTAATATCGAATATCGTCATGCAATTAAATTAGCTTATTAAGGGAAAAGAAATGCATTTTTATTATATTATGAATTTCTTGGCATTGCAACCTAATTAAAACT
>JARJDW010023190.1:0-39553 GCA_030264715.1 Adinopsis sp. GC000173 | reverse complement strand
TAAAAGGTGTAAATTAAAGTTATGTGTTTAATTGATTTACAAGAATTGGTAAGTCAGTTAGTTGGTCTGCTTTAATGTTTAATGCTTTTTTTGTAGGTTAGGACAATATAAATTAAAAATACCTTTTTCAATCGCATGGATTGGGCTTTTTTATCCTTTTCAGCTTTGATAGCAACTCCCTTTTTGGTTTTAATACTTTTATTATTTTTAATATTACTAGGACTACGTATTGAGGATGACTTCATAAAAAATTAACTTCTATTTAAAAAATTTGACACAACCACAACCAACTTTTTCTATGGCTTATAAAACTCTGACCTTTTTATCAATAGTTCTTCAAATAGTGAATATTTAAGACAAAATACTAAAAATAGGGGTACCAAACGTAACAAAAGTGGTAAAAGAAAAAAAGGATGATAAATTTAAATTGGAATGTTTACTTTTTTGCAGGCCGCATGTTAACTCAAATCAGAAATATCTTTTTCAGTATCGCATGGATTGGATTTTTTTACTTTATCTGCTTTGTTAGAAACACCCTTACAGCATTTACCTTGCCGCTTTTATTATTATTAGCATTGGCATGACTAGGTATTGATTATTATAAACATTTTTGACTCAACATAAAATTTGAGCATTTTTACCTATAGCTACAATCTTGTTGTGTTTATAGGATTGTTATAGATCAATTGTGAGCAACCTTTTCAATATTCCAAGCCAAACTATAATTCTAAATTTCACTGAAGGCAATATACAAATCGTAAATTCGACTGCAGGCCATACAATTGTGCAATTAACGTTGAAACGACATAAAATAGTGCAGCAATTGAATAACCTTTACTATTGCGCAATCTTTTAAATATCCTTTACATACTTGATAAAATTGTACAAATCTACATGACTATGATTATGGAAGATTATGATATGGAGATAGAAATAGGCATTTATATGTTTTTGAGAGAGAATCTAATAAAGCGAAAATATTTAACTAACGCTTCTCATAGGACACCCTGTACATGTTACTTTTTCGAAATTATAACAATGAAAAGTTGCCTTTTTACGCGAACAGAATCTTCACCTCTGGACCAATGTACCCTCTGAGGGACGCGTTTGTGCAGCTGCGCATACCTAAAATTTTCATAGTTGCACAAACACTGTGTCCAACTACAGTTTCAATTCTATTTTCTTGTGTAATATTCCAAACAAACAAATTTTTAACCATTATTACCTATGCTCCATTAACAATTCTCAAATAATAGAAGCAACGTTGCGTTGATGGACCATTAAATTTCGAATCATGGTTAAATTATATGTCGAAAAGATATATTATACAATTGAGTTAATTTAACTTTAATATTGGCAAGTTGTACCTTAATATTTAAGTGTTTACTTAACAATTTTAAAATTCCTCAATAAATTCCACCTACATTTTCAATTCTATTTTCTTGTGTAATATTCCAATTATTCCAAATATTCCAAATATTCCTCTGTTACATTAAGAATTACCAAATAATAGAGGATACGTTGCTTTGATAGACTTTTAAATGTAGAATCATGCTCAAAAGATATGTTGGATGAGTTAATTTATTTTTAATATTGGCAAGTTGTACCTCACTATTTACAACATTAAAATTCCCCAATATAAATTTGCAACATGTTAAAAGTATTTGAAGAATTGTTTGTTTGCAGCAATAGAAAAATTTATAGCGAATATAAATAAGTGCAACACACACAACATCCACGCATTTAAAATAGAAATTGTATCATAAATCACATTCAGCGTTCGTTCAATTAAGAAATCTATCGTTAATGTTACAACTTATTTATTGTTATGCGTGTAATAATAATAATAATAATAACAGCGTCCGTTTTTTATTATTAATTCATAAAACTTTACATAAAATGTGTGTTGTGTTGCTGCTGGTAGAAAGGACATTGTTTTTTGCATATGGTAAATGGCGAAATATTGACATTTATTTATTCTCGCCGCACAATGTGTACTGCTTTCTAATAAAAAGCTCGTGTGCGAATTAATTAAAACTATTTAGCGCGACCGTTTTCCATTATATATATGACCGGTTTTTGTGCGTCGCATCGAATGAAAACAGATTGATTTATTATTATATTTTGTCACAAACTGATCACACACATACATAGATATATCGCAGCATCAGGAATACAATGAATGTGGCCGTCGCGCTTTTATTTGCTTTTGTTGAATAATTAAGCACATCCATTTATTTTATAAAATTAAATTAATTTGCGAAGTTGAAGTTTTGTTGTTTTTTCTTGCTCGAAAGTATTTCGTTCGTTGGGGTTTGGTTGGACGATGAAAGATTATTTCACAGAGTAAGTATACGAAATTCATTGGATGACTTAGATAATTCTTTGCGCTTTAATTTCTAAGCGAGAGAAATGAAAACTTTTTTAATGAAAATGTATAATAAAATGATAAATAAATAAATTAATATAAAGTGTACTACTGTTTGTTATTAGATAGCACATCAGAGGCGTCGCGCGATTTTCTAGCATTTGTCTGTAAAGTACATTTTAGCACTCTCAAGAAATTTTTCATTAATCTTGACATATAATGTATAGTTTTAATGGCTCTTTAAATGACAGTTGAGTCATTAAAATGCTTTTTTAATGTTTAGGCATTAAAAAATTATCACGTTGTACTCCTAACCTACTAAAACAATAAAAACTAAGTAAATAGACAATATTTAAATGCCTTGATACATAAATAATTATTTTAAGTGTCCCAAATCATTTTTTAGCATCTCCATGTTTCTTAAACATAAATTTTTTATGGATTTTTCTTTGCGCCGAAATTTTTGACGATCTTCTTTGATTTTGGCATTTTCCATGAAAATATTTAACGATTTTCATTCCAATTGAGCGAAAAACGAGAAGAACTGCATTCTTCTCGATTTTCAATCAATACTGATGAAAGTCAATAAACAATTTGATAAAAAATGCCAAAGATCAAAGAAAAATCGGAAGAAAATCGTCAAAAATTTCAGCGCAAAGAAAATTCCATCAAAAATTTTATGTTTAAGGAACGTGGAGATGCTAAAAAATAATTTGGGACACTACAAACGACAATATTAATTACCAAAGCACTAAAATAGTACTTTTAATGCCTGAAGCATAAAGAGCACGAACATGCGACGCATTAAAATACTCGCAAGTCCGAGTAGATAGTAGAAATGCTAAAAAAAATTATTTGAGACACTAAAAATTAATAAAAAAAAGTTAGAAAATTAATTCTTGTAGCGGCGCCTCTGACTTCGCGTAATGCAACTCTTTCGCTATTTCAAACAGAATAAATTGTTTATTTATTCGCGCAATGCTACACTCGGCTGAAAAATAGTCTGTGTGTAGTTTTACAATATTGTAATGATGATATTACAATAACTCATTCTGACTTCTAGCTCATATTTTTTGTTGCGGGAGAAGGCAACATTTCCGCAGCGATAAATTAGAATAAAATAAATATCTTTCGGAGAGTAGTGTACACAATCATTTTTTGCGACATTCATATTTAAATTCCATCGCTATAAATATCAGCGCAATTTTATTATAAGATTATTTCATGTGACGTGCGCATATGGAAATGAAATATTTCAACAGATTTCTTATTGCGAATTAAACAATTTGCGATATTTTCATGTTACGTTTACAAAGCTATTTTTATATGCGCGCAATATCGCATTCAGCTTCAGCGTACCGTTTTTTTTTCTCCTCTTCTCTCTATGCGGAAAAAGAATAATGCCCCGTTCGTAAACTATGCTGTGCTGTGCTGTGCTGGGCTGTGTGAGCGAGAGTATCTTCTTTTCAAAAAGATTATTCCACCTTAACAAATTATTGAATTATGAGATTTTCTCTCAAACGGTATATCTCACTTGTAAATAAATTTATAAAAAAATGTAATAAATCACGCAAAGTGATTATAATTAATTAACAATCTTTAATTCTACTGTATATTCTAATTCAAATATCAAATTTAGATTGATATTTAATTTGTCATCCCTATAATCATAAATCATGCAAGATGGTCGAAATTAGTAATCTTCTTTCACATAAAGTTGCTATAAACTGGAAATTCTAATTCAAATTAAAAATTAATTTATCTAAAGTTGGGAACTATACAATCTACACATAAATATTGTACAAAGCATTATTTGTAACCACTATTAATCCGGATAATCGAGAGTCTCATGTATTTATATTCTAAATTCACATAAAAATAAATAAATTAAAATTGAAATTTATTTTATCTAAAATGGCATGTCAATCTCAAAGAAATTTGGACGAAAAAATCATAAATCATGAAAGATGGTCGAAATTATCAATCTTCTTATAAGTAATGACTGCTGTAATTCCAGATACTAATTGGGATTAATTTGTATAAATTTAGTGCACATAAATACTGTACTTATAGTAAATACGAGGTAAAATGAATCAAATTACTAAATAATCGGAAATGTGTTGTATTTATATTCAAAATTTACTTAAGAAACACAAATTGAGATTGAAATTTAATTGCTCTAAAAGAGTATGTCATTCTCAAAGAAATTTGCACGGAAAAAATCATAAAGCATACAAGACCGTTGTAATTAGCAATTTTCTTACAAGTAATAATATTGCTATAAATCCAGACGCTAATTCGGATTAATTCCTAAAAGATTTTCACATAAATATTGTACTTATAGTACGAGGTAAAATGAGTCAAATTACTAAATAATCGGAAGTGTACTGTTTTTATATTTTAAATATACTTAAACACACAAATTCAGATTGATATTTAATTTATCTAAAAGGGTATGTCACCCCTCCAAAAAAATTGGACAGAAAAAATATCATAAATCATGCAAGGCTGTCGTAATTAGCAATCTTCTTACACGTAATGACATTGCTATAATTCCAGATACTAATTCGGATTAATTTGTATAAATTTAGTGTTTCACTTTAATAAATATTGTACTTATAGTATTATCAAACAAAACGAATAAAATTTGTAATAAATAATCTCCTCAAAAGAATGAAAGTATTATTTATAAACAAAGAAACAAGTGCAGCAATATATCTGTTTTTAGCATTATTCTTATATTTTAACAATTTTGTATTCTACAATAATTCTAATTAAAACTGAAAATGTATTAAAATTTGTGTCTTCTAAAATAAAAACACAATGAAGTAAGTAAGGAAGTAATTCACAGTTATTTAGTCTTAAAATCACGTTTTAATACATTTCCAATCTAAATTTAATCAAAAATAAACAAATGCATCTTATAATTTATTTATTTCTACTACAACATGTCCCTTGTAAGGAACTTGGTGCACTGTAAAATAACATAAATCATTTAAAATGATCGTAATTAGCAACGCCCTTGTACAAAATCACATTTTAATAATTCCTTATCCCAGCCCCAATTTAAAATAAACATTTTCGGATTAAGAATTAATTTTAATTTAACGCTATGTCACTTCCCATGAAATTTTTAGACAAGAAAACACAATAAATCACGAAAATTATTGTACAATAATTATAGTATCTATTCTTTGTGAATAAAGTTGTATTAAAATTGAGTAAATTTCATAATTATAAATCAACAACCTGAAATTAAAAATTGATATTTTAGCCAGACCCAGTAATGAATAATCTTCTTGAGTAAAATTACATAATAATAAATCCACATTCAATTAACAATTAATATTTCTAATAAATCATGTAACTCGATAAGATAACTTGCACAAAAACCACTTTTAAATGTTCAATATAAACAAATACACAAAAAACATCACAAATCAGGCAAAGTGATTATAACTTCTTGAGTAAAATTACATTCTAACAATTCCACATTCGATTAAAATTCATTTTTCTAATAAGGCATTAGCGTATCATGATAATTGGAGTGAAATCATGTTTTAATCATTTAATTTTTGGTACGATCAGTTAAATACAAACAAATTTGGATTAAAAATTGATAAAACAGAAAAAACATCATAAATCAGGCAAAGTAATTACGAACTTCTTGAGTTAAATCACATTTTAAATAATTCAATATTAAAAAAATAAACAATTTGAAATTAAAAATTAATTTTAATTTTTTCGCTGCATATTGTTGAACTCGCGCTCCCAACTCGGAGGAGTTTTTAAACTTATATGAGCGCATCTGAAAAATTTAAAGATTAAAACTACGTCGGTTAATTAATACTCAACAAAGTTTCTTATTACATTTTAGATAAAAGAACTAAATTTCAAATATGTACCTATTTGTATATACAGTAAGACGAAGAACTATTCCAATTCATAAGATGAAGAATGTTTCGTAAGACAGATTTTATTGATAGTTCGTTATACTATTTTAGCATATTTAGTAGTTTCCTTTGCAAAATTTAATAATTATGTAAATGCCTCTTTCAAATTTAAGTAAAACTATAACTAAAATATACATAATAGTCTTCCAAATTAAATAATTTTATGTTCACATCTAATGTTTCTGTGGTATGGAATAAATCATTGCAAATTTTATACTCATATAGATAAATGTGATTCGTAAGAGGAAGAATTCGCAATACGGAGTGTTTTTGGAACGGTTTGGCTTTGTCTTAAGCGGTCTGATTGTCGATTTGAGGTTTGAGGTTTTGGGATTCCGCACTGTTTGTTCTGAAATGAATTTCACGCATATTCTCACTTTTTTACCATATTAGAAGCATAGATTATTTTTTTACCAATTTATATAGAATACTTTTATCTGTGCTAACAGTGCAAGAATAAAATACTGATTTTGTCAAATTGTTCCGATAATTGAGAAATTTTCCCTATGGCTATAATTGTATATTTTGTATAACTATATTATTGATCATAAAATGGCAAATTGCTTCAACATAAGATCACGTTTTCCTCATTGTCATGACCATCTTGAATTTCAAAAAAGTAAAAATATGCAGGAAATTCGTTTCTAAAACCTCAAAATTAGATTCCCAAATTTAGTCTATCAGAGAACGCACTGTATTATGCTTTATATGGAAATTTGGCATCTATGGCGGGCGTGCACACACACAATCCCCGGTGTTTATTTATCGTCTGGTGTAAGATGATTAATAAACGAAATGATTATTAATTGTGATCCTAATACGTCCAGTTGAATATATAATACGTGTATAGCTACATATATAAATAACTCGCGCGCAAATTAATCATTGTGAAATGGGTCTATTAATTACGCCGTGCGCAACAATCGCGATAAAATTATCATCCCCGATTAGAAATAAAAATATTGATGATTCATTTTTTTCGATTCCATATATAACAAGCACTCGTATATGTGTATAGCATTGTATGCGCCTCCCCGTAGAAAATTAATTGCGCATTTCAGCGCGGTTAAATGATTAATCAAATTGTCCATTAATCTAAATATAATAAAAATGCATTTTAATACACTTCTGTCTATGCGGACTATTAAACCAGGCAATCTAATTGGAATTAATTGTTTTCTTCTTCGTCTCTAGCTATTATATCTGGCTGGCTGGTACACAGATTGTATATTATGTGTGTAGTAGGTATGTGGGAGCGCATGATTAAAATCCGACGATACGCAATTATCCGACGAAATCTCCATCGTCATTGATTCGTTGGATGTTAATTGCATATATTCTTAATTCGTATTTGCGAATAAATATTTGAATTAGGGCCGATTTCATAATCATATTTAATTAAAATTTAAGTCTCCCATCAAAATTAAAATCAATTTCATAATGTTTTTTAATTCTCTATTAAAGTTAATGACACAATATCGAAGATTTAAAAATTTAATGGGAGAATTAGTGTCATTTGATATACGTTAGTAAACCAGCATTGTCAATCTTGTTTTTTGGTGAAAATTCAGAAACATTTACAAATAAAGCATTGCCAACCTATTTTTTTGATGCAAATTCCCGGAATAGAGCATTTCGAACCTCACTAATGCGAGAATTAACTAATTGCGGAATTAAATTGAATATGAAATTGAAAAATTTTAAAACTCACTAAACGAACTAACTACCTAAAATTGTTGTAAATAAAAACTAATTTTTCTAGAGTATATCACTTAAAAATTATATGGATAAAAAATTACCACCACTGTCGCAATTTAATTTAATTGTTTAATTTAATCCTAAATCCAATTCAAAATTGTTTTTTTTTCTAAAAAAAGGTTAATGGATTTGCACAAAAAACACGCCAATTTCCTGAATAAACACTTATTTTAATAACTTAATCTACTAATAAACATTAATTACTGTATGACACGAAAAAAAATTAATGAAAAAACACCATAAATCATGCGAAATGATTATAATTAGCAAGTTTCTTAGAGCAAATCACATTTTAATAATTTGACATTCTAATTTCCGATTAAAAATTTACTTAACACACTAATAAGCGTGTAAATCAAGTAAAATGACATAATTTACATAAAACTATCATCACATTTTATTAGTAGACAAAATCAGATTTTAGTATTCTAATGCTGGCTGATTATAAATGAACTTTCCATGTGAAGCCAGCCATTGATTCGTTGAACGTTAATTGCATTCTTAATTCGCGTCTGCGAATAAATATTTGCATTAGTTTTTCTTACAGCGGATCTAAATTAATGTTGCATGTAATTGGAATGAAATTAAGCTTCACTAAAACTTCTATTATAAATAAAAGGACTTAAAGCGAATTTAATTTACAACAAAAAGCGGCTATGTCGTTGCCTGCTGCGCGCGGTTTTATGTATTCAATAACTAAAACATAAAACGAAACAATTCTTTTTTTGTGTATTTTGTATTAGCTTGTTCCAAAATAAGTGAGGCATTCGCGTAGTGTATTAGTTTTCCTGCATAAAAGAGTTGTTTTCGATATTACCTATATAATTTATATAGTTTACAATAAATATTAGCATATTCTAGGCAAGTGATTCTGCTTTTATAGCTGCTTAAGATAACTTGTGTTCGAAATAGAGTTGCCAATCGTCCCCTTCTTTCAAATGTCCTACAATAATTCTTTAAGTTCTCGAATATAGTTCTTTGTCGTTGGTAATATACTTAAAAAATACGAAAGGTTCAAAGGTATCATTTATAACCATTTCATTCCTTTGCCAAAAAACTATGCATACTTAACTTAAAAAATGCCAAATTGTCGACTGTGTTATTCCAAATTCGTATGAAAAAATCGTTTTGTCTTCCATTATAAAAAACAGAGTTGGCAACCTTAGTTTTAAATGTGTTACACAAGTGTTGTTATTTTATTAATATAAAACTAATTATTGTGATTCCAACAATTAATTTTTCCCATTCTTTAATTATTCATATAGATTTAACAAATATCGGTAGTTTTTGTAGATATTATTTCAACCTCTTCGGTGAAATTTGATCAACTTCACCTAACCTAACTTTTTAGCAACCCAGAAAATTAAATATTTTGAAGTACATGAGACATGCGATTAAGAAATTGATACATATTATGAATGTAAGAATGTGTTTTAAATAACAATGCTCACTTATTTGGTAATAGAGATAGTATTTTTTGGTGCACTATCAACCATTTCACTGCTTATTAATGATGAATCATACAAGCGATTTTATCAAGAATGTGAAAACTAAAATTAAAAAGTTACTAAATATCAGTAACGACAATATTATCAAATGGCTCACATATTTTTGAATGAAGATATTGTAGTATTTTTTGGTGAACTATCAACAATTTCGCAGCTTATTAATGATGAATCGCACAAGCCGTGTTTTATTAACCAATAAATATCGCGCGCCGCGGCAACAATTGCATGAATAATAAATTGAATTCCGCATGAAATTTAAATAAAATGCTGTAAGGCTGATTTGTTGTAATTGTCCTTACGTGAATTTATTCCTTTACAAACACTAGAAAAGATTTTTTTGTTCTTCACGTTTTTTTTCTCTCGCATAATTTTATATTCAACTTTTGCCATCATTCGTTCCTCTCTCTCGTTCGTTCGTTTTTTTTTTTTTGTTTAAGTCAATTGAATTTTTACGTTTCGATGGAAAAGTTTTGCCTCAATCAAATTTAATTTTCCAACTTTTACATTTTAACTCGTCGTAGGTATATTTATAATATGAGATATTTCTAACCTTTAAAGTTCACAAATTATTGCGAGCTGGGTAGGTAGGTATTTTATGAATTTGTTATTGAATGACGATACGTAAACACTTCCTTTTTGTTGCAGACATATACATGTACGTGTACGTGCTCGTCTCTTCACTTTTTGCAATGCCAACAATTACATGAATTTTAATTGGAAAATGCAAATGCTAAATTGTAATTTTATAATAGCAAGCAATACAACACACACTCTTCTGCTTCTTCGCTCACTCAAAGCCATTCAAAAAGATTAAATCCTAATATCAATTAGGCAAATTTTTAGCGTTCAAAATTTTTCTTAATTCATTAGAATGCAAATTTATGTCTAAATGATTACTTTAATTGAATATTTTACACTAATAAGAGTGAATAAATTTCTTGTAAAGCAAAACACGTTTAGCATACCAAATCAGGTTTTATTTGCATTCGATTTGCTTGCTGTATGTTTTTTTTATTCGCGAATGATTATGCAATTATTAATGCAGAATTTGTGGCATTTTTCGGCTAATTAATCAGAAAAACGCTACCCATGTACTTGCACGAATCAATACATATATACAAAATTATTATTAGAAATCAAATGTTGTGTAAATCGTAAAGATTGTTATGAACTTGGAACATTTACAAATCAATATTTTCGGTCGATTATATGAGACTAGAACATTATTTTTAGTTCGTTAGCTTACATCATATACAACACTAGTCGTAGTGTAAGCACAGATTGAATTAAATGAAAAAAAAAAGATTTTTTTTGTTTTGATAAAGTGGAACGTGACCATTCAACCATTGTCCTCTCACATTATTATTGTTATCTGGCGAGCGATCACAATAATTTTTTCTCGATCAAGCAAAACAAACAAAATTCTCTTCAATAAAAAAAAATTAATGTAGGTATATGAATAGTTAAACATCTTAATTAAATATTTGTTATATTACGTAAGAAATAACAATAATTTTTGTCGATGAAGTAAAAAAGTGTTAGATTCATTTTTTTGATCGAGCAATGTAAATTTCTCTTGAAAAAATGCTTCACATTATTATTACCTAGCAAGAAATTACAAAAAGTTAATAAATCAACGCATAGTCAACATCTTAATTAAATAACATTGCATTGATAAGAGACGATAAAATTACTATTAAGTTTTTTCTTTTTGATCAAGCAAAATAGAATTGTCTTTGAAAAATAATAAAAAAGACGAATAGTCGAACAGCTTAATTAAATAGCTCTCACATTATTATTATCTGGCAAGAAATTAATAATTTTTGCCGATTAAGCAGAACAAATAAAATTTTCTTGAAAAAAATTAATAAATAAACGAGTAGTCGAACAGCGTAATTAAATATCTCTCACATTATTAATATTTTGCATAAAAATTGCAACAAAAATTCTCGATTAAGCAAAATAAATAAAATTCTCTTGGCAAAAGTTAATAAATCAACGAATAGTCGAACGACTTAATTAAATAACATTGCATTGATAAGCGACGATAAAATTACTATTAAATGTTTTTTTTTGTCAAACAAAATTAAATTCTCTTAAAAAAATAACAAAAAAAAACCAATAGTGGAACAGCGTAATTAAATACCTCTCAGAATCTCTCAAAATCAGAATAATTTGTTGATTAAGCAAAACATACAAAATTCCCTTTGAAAAAAATTAATAAGTAAATAAATAGTCGAAGGACTTAATTAAATAACATTGCAGCAATAAGCGACGATAAAATTGCTATTAAGTATATATTCTTTTAAAAAATTCACTTGAAAAAATTAATAAACGAATACTCGAACAGCTTAATTAAATATCTCTCACAATATTATTATCTAAAAATTAATAAATCAACGAATAGAATTAATAATTGACGAAAAATCACAATAATTTTTGCCGATGAAGCAAAACAAAATAAAATTCTAGCATAGTCGAACGGCTTAATTAAATAACACATTTTGCATTGATAAGCGGACGATAAAACGACGACTATTAAGTAGCAGCGCATTGTGCAAGAAAATCGAGTACAACATATATACATAATAGTTAATACTTACAGTAGTGTAGTTTGTAATGGAACTTTCGGTACTTCATTCAAATCCAATTGCATGCATCTGATGGTCTTGCGAAAGCAAACACATTTGTTCGGACAGGGTAGATTGGAGAAATTCCTCTTTTGTGCATAGATCGCTCCGAATACGATAAAGCATATGACAAGTAGCTTAAACATTTTGATTTACAAATTTTATTTTACGTAGCGTGTGTTGTTGGTCTCGTCTCGATTTTTAACACATCGTGCGTGAATGAATTGCGTGGTAAACAAGAGCGCCGAGCCGCGATGCTGCTGAATCGACGTCTCCGCGGAGACTGCGAGTTTAGATTTCAGTTTATTTTGTAGCGAGCGCTAGTTTGAATTCAGGAGTTGCAGGCAGCTTTGCTTCTTTTATTTGGTTGCGGATGCCTGTTGCGAGCATTTATTCGGAAGTTTTGAATATTTACAGATATAAGAAAGGCGGCGTTCTATTTACTTAAATGAATTCATTTGTTTAAAAGCTAGAATTCAATTTTGCAACAAAGAAATATTTGTTTTTTTTTCTATTTAGATATTGTATATGAATACGAATGTATAGTATATGCTTTATTTCATTTTTGTGACGCTGTTGAATGAGGTGCAAGGAATGCCTAAACAAACACTTGATTATAACAAAAAAAAATTGAAATGTATTTACAAATATAACCGAAACTATTTTATACGATATATAGTTATACAAATCAGTAAAAACGCTTGATTATTTAAATAAAATCATTTTGAATTTGTACCAAAAATTAATTAACTTGTAGAGTTTTCATCATTATATACAATTTTTAATCTTAACTAATTAGATCTGTGTCATATAAATCATTCTATCTCTAATTCTACAACCTCGTTTTTCTTGAATTATGTGATAGACTTCATCAGCGTTATCAAATATAACTTTCGTTTCACCTGATGGCAAACCATTAGGATTGTATTTTCTTAGAACATTTTGACTTAGCACATTATATCCGTCTAAGAATTCTAATATTTCATCAAGGCCAGCTTTGTAAGGAACGTTTTCCATTAATAGTACACAGCCTGGAGGTGGAACAAACTCCTCATCCATGTCGTCTCTCATCTGCGGCGGTAGTGGATGCTGCTGCTGCTGCTGATGCGGATGCTGTTGCTGCTGCTGCTGCTGCTGTTGCTGATTGGGAGGAAATCGTCGTAAAAGCGGGCCACGCGGCCCTTGATGATTGTTCATCATTAGCGACATGCGAGGCGGCGGTCCGCGCGGACCTCCATTATTAATAAAATTGTTACGAGGCGGAAAGAATGGCCGATTTGGAGGAGCATTTAATGATTGATTCATACCATGACCTAATTGCAGCCGCGGCTGTTGATGTATGAGCGGCGGAGCGAGTTTTTGATATTGCATCGATACTGTGCCGCTACCTAATGGCATGCCATTCTTTTGAAACGCAACGACCGCATCTTCAACATTATAAAACTCACAAATTGCCTCGCCATTAAAGCCCGTTTCATTGCTGAGCATATTTATTTTAGCTGGCATAACGCCGATGTCTGAGAAAAAGTCTATGATATCCCTATCAGTACATTTCATAGATAAACCTGTTATAATTATCACATTGCTCGGTGGCGTGCTGGGGGGTTTTTCAGCTTCAAGAACGTTATGTCTAATCGTATCGAAATGATCCTCACTACATATTTCAACGATAAATGGTTTGCCTTCAAATACATGAATGTCAACGTTATTATAAGCATTTGATGCTTCGTGATGGTTCGCAAATTTAACATACGCCGCTTTAATTCTATGTTTATGCTCAATGAAAACTTGAGAAATTAAATACTTGGAAAAAATCTTTCTGATATCGTTTTCAACAACAAAATTCGGAAGATTATCTATAACTATGCACGTGAAAGGTTGTTGCTGTTGACTATTATTCATGTTAAATCTAGGATCGTCGTCAGCATCGTCATTTTCAGGATGAAATCTGTCAACGGCTGAATCGAATATTTCATCGTCAATATGTTCAACAGTTATCGATTGATTGCGTATTCTATCACCATTTCTACCTAATGCTTCGTCTTTCCCTTCAGGAAACGCGAATCGTATATAAACATTGCCCGTGCGCTTGCCGTTGTGATCATTAATGAATTTGATTCCATCGTTATGAATAAATAAACCATTGAAAAAACGCCTAATTTCGCCAAATCCGCCAAAAAATGGATTTAGTTTAACGCAACAATTTCTTGGAAGATCTTGCGAATTGTTGTTTGAATTATTATTTGGAGGAAAAGTATTATTTCGATCGTTTGGAAAACCGTTGTTATTGCCGGCATTGATATTTTGAAATGAATTTGGTTTGGTTTGTTCCCATTGGTTTTGCGGTAAATTACGTTTAAGAATATTAGGAAGAATATTATGAGCAACGAAATTCGCTAATAGATTTGCTGAATTTGCGGGCGCTGTTAAAAGGGGTGGTGCTGGATTAAGTGGAGGTTCCCATACACCAACTCTATGCGAATCCTTAGGCATCAATTCAATTTGATTATTAACTGAATTATTTGATGAATCGTTATTATTAGAACGACGACCACCACCGCCGCCGCTACGACGATCATGATCTTTAGATCGTGAACGATCTCGACTGCGGCTGCGATCTCTTCGCCGACGATCTCTGCTGCTACGGTCCCTCGATCTAGATCTGCTCCTGTCCCGGCGACGATCTCGTTTGCGGTCGTAGCCACGATCTTTACGATCTCGCGACCTCGATCGTGATCTAGACCGGCGTCTATTATCGCGCTTATCATTCCGCTCAGACTTATCATCTTTTTTATTTATGTCAGGTATTGCTGCGGGAACGATCGCTGGCATTATAGGAGCAACTGGTGATGGCTGCTGCAAAGACATAAAAGCAGCCATTGATTGATTCCTCGCCGCTTCAATGACCTTTTGCATTTCAGTGCGTGAGCTAAGCATAAGAGATATTTGTACCTCTTTAATTTTGCCATTATTTCTATTAAATGCCTGTCGCGCATCTTCGTCGGTGCTAAATGAAATAATAAGAAATTTTATATTATACAAGTGTTATATAGCGTTTAATAGGGATGTAAAAGAGTAAATGCGTTTCTTAATCGCACAAATAGACTACCTGAAAGCAATAAATGCATCTCCAAGTTCACCACCAACGATATGAACACCACCTTCAGGAATACTCAGACCATGGAAATATTGTCGGATGTCAAGAGCATTGGCAGACCAAGGTAAATTCTGAAGACGTATTATCACACTCATAATAACCTAGAAGTGAAAAATTGCACACAATTCTTATATATATACTTCAGTGTCATCTTTTGTTGTTTTATTAATTAAATGATCAACTTTTTCGAGAAGTGTGCCAATAGTGAGTGAAAATTACAACCACGTTTCATATCCTATTTTCTCTCATTCCCAGGAGAATTGGAAATAAATATCAGTAGTTTAAATGTCACAACGCTATGCTACAACTTTTAACTTCTTTTTTTTCCCTAATTTTTTTCATTCTCCATTTCATTTCATTTTATTTTTGTTAAAGAATAAATAATACTCGACGTGTATTATTAGAAATTGAAAAAATAATACATATGTTGTTCGCATTTTAAAATTAAAAGCAAATATTTACTAAATTATATGATTAATTGGCGTAATATTGCGTTTCGTTTAACGTAAAAATTGGCGTAATCTATCAACTTTTATAGCAACAATTAGCTACTCATTTCTAAAGCAATAAATTTGTAGCATATATATATAGAAGACATGTTTTACTATTATAAATTAACAACTTATTGTAAGCTTCTTGCTTACAATCAATTAGAAAACTATAAGAATATAATCAATGTATTATTAATCATCATAATAATAAAGCAAAAGATATAGTAGAGAAGAGAGAGAATAACTTTCTAATAAAACTCTCATTAAATCTAAAATATTTTTTCGAGACACGTGTTTAAGATGAGTCAGTCAAGGTATAAATTTTATCAACTCAAATTTAATTAAAAAAAATTCTCATTTTAAATTCACTTCTGTCTGCTTGTTTACTTATAAATTCTTTAATATATCGCTGCCTTTAAAGAACGCAAAATTGATTTTCATTTAAAATGATTGTTTCAAGTTTTCTCTTATTATATATTGTGATAAAATTCTAAATAGGAATTTATATACTGATATTGAACATTCCCATAAACTTTGTTTCACCCAAAAAAAATGTAATATGGAATACATAAAACGGAATCTTCGTGCACGAAAGAAATTGCTTTCAGATGGAAAAATAAAATAAATTGATTGCCCTAGTAAAATTTTACGTTACGAATTGCTGGACGGCTTAAAAAACTTCAATAATTAACGCAATACTGAAATAAATATCATTTGTAATTTGAGTTGAAAACAACACCTCTCTCAGACCCAGATGCGATATTGCGATAAACAGTATTTATTATAGCATTTTTATGGGCGCTAATAGAAAAAAATAATATAAATATATAAAAAAATAGAGAGAGCATAAAACTCGTGGACGAAGAGACGAAATTTATACGAAGCGACAAAGCAAAAATAGTGGTCGATTATCGATTCTCCATACATTACCCTCATATTTGATAATATATTTGTATTGCAGACCTATATTTAACAATAAATTCAATTATCTAACAATAAAAAGAGCCGTAAGATAAAAATAAATACAGAATGAATCAGGCGAATCACATCTTCGAAGCGAAACTTTTAATTAAGAGAGAACAAACTCCATAAAGCTTGCACAATATGTTTCTTTTTTTAATCAAGACTATTGTTGTTTGCAAATTTACCAAATCTAAGGTGCTTTGCGATTCATAAACGTTTTAATTGGGTAAAAATTAGAACGTTCTCACATACCAGACAAAATATTTGAAAAAAAAGGCTAATTATAAATAACCTTGCTCACTAGTTGGAAATTTTAAAATCGCATATTTGTCACGCTTAAAGATTATTGCAATGTAAATATGTGCAAATTTGTTTATTTCTTATATTCATATTTCTCTGCAGTAATAATTAAAGATGATTAGAAATAAGCTGATTTTGTTTTAGTCATCTCTTCACATTTCATATAAAGGATATAAAGCTTCTTAAAATGAAATTTATAAATTTGCCTCGGGGAAAAGATTTTGCCGTGTGTAAACATCTAAAAAATAGCATTATTTGAATTAATTAATGTCATTAATATATCATAATATAAATAATATAGTTACGTATTCGGTATAACTCATATTGCATGCTGTTGTAACTTGTATTCTATGAGCCTATTTACAAAGCATTAAGCGTACATATTTTGAATACATTGATTTAATGCTTATGATTGCATGACGACATAAACACCCAGAATAAAGAGTAATGCATGACAAAAATAGAAAACAAGGAAAATCCTACAACACACTTAGTTCTTCGTTGAACGAGACGAATAATAATCGGTGCAAAGTCCCTTATTGTGACGTTTTTTCTTGCATCGAATGCTGCACTTGGAACCTTGTGGAGAATATCGTTAAAGCTGAAATAATAGCTACACTTCCTTGAATTGATTACGAATTAGTTGTATGTACATACTAGGTTTTTTTTATCATCAAATTTATAGCGGTAACATAGTAGAAACATTATGTGAATTAGAATAGGTTATAAAAATCGCTTTATCAGGTTTAATTTTCACTTCACCATTAAATAGTAAATCGAGTGCGTTTTGGTTTGTTGATAGGCGTCATTAAATTGTAAATGCAGGGGTATGGATTTTGTAGGGGCATAGGCATTTAAGTATTCATACGTATTAATTAGCGTATTAGTTTATGAAATCGATTAGAATAAAAGAATTTGATGCCAAATAAACACTACTTGAAGAATATTTAAGTTGTTTTAAATAGAACGCAATTTGATGCTGAACACAGTAATGGACGCCTTTATTCCTAGATACGTTTATAGTTATCGAACGAGAATTCACCAACTTACCTCACTAATTTAACATTAAATTCTTCTTATTAATTATTATTTATTAGATATTATAATGATTAAAAATAATAACAAAATTCTTGAGAAACCAAAAAATATGAAAATCAGGATGCTTGCACGAATTATGTATGCTTCAACAAGATTTGCTTGACAGTGTTGCCAGCTATCACCTTAAATATCCATGGTAACTAAACAATACTACATTTGAGATAAAATAATTACAGAATTCATTAGAAATTCATCTCAAATAAACAGCGTTCGACAATTTTTCAAATAATTTGCAACACATTTGTATTTTTAACACATGACAACATAAAAAAAATCACACAAAATGGCTAACCGGTAGTTGGATCAAACGGATTAAGATGGCGCAATCACAATCGGAATCATCGGAATTGATCGGAATAATCTATAGTTTCATTTACATTTATCTATCTCACATCAGTTTACACTTCTTCATACGGCAAGCGTAGTGTTTTGATACGATGGCAAAAATAACATTTTTTAAAAACGTTTTTTAATTTTCTGTCGTAGTATTTGCCACGCCTCAATTCTTAGGTGTACGTGTCCCATTGTATGAATGCCATCCCCACCTCACAGCCACAATCACAGCAAACAATTCTTTGTTTATATGTTTGTTTGATTAATTTGTTTAAGATTCCATATCGAATTGTTAAAAGTAAGTTGATATTGTTGAAATGTGAAGGAATTTTAACTGTTGATTAATGTGTTTGTTGATGGAATTCGAAAAAGAACTGTATTGATATCTGTATCGTTTATATTGAGTTAGCAAGTGGGAGTGCAACTTGGCTTGATTGCCAAATGTTTTACTATCGGTAGCTGTGTGATGACGTAATACGCATTGCTTACATTCTCAACCGCACGTCGTCCCCAGTCGTCCCTCCACAAACCTTCTTTTCATGCACCAAGTGTTTTGAGTCCTGGTTATAGTATGTCTTATAAGTGCTTTCCAATGTTTATCAAATCAAACAGTTAGTAATTCATATAATATGTTTGTTAGTGCGTGTTTATTTCTATAAAAATATACGCGAAAATCAATAGTTGTCGTGATTTCACGTGTTTTTTCATGCTGGTTTCATGCTGTGCATTGAGATGTTAAATTGTTTACGAAATTGAGTGACTATGAAGCTGAGTACGCAAGATAAAAAGGATTTAGACAAATTTACAAAGTTCTTAGCATTGAAGGCAGCACAAATCATTGTGCAGTCACGGCTAGGTGAGAAAAAATCAACGCCTTGTAAGACACAAACATCTGGGACAGATTGGGTGAGTGTTTTCATATTACAAATACATGCATATTATCAATACAATGTTGGTTCTAGAAAACATTCTGTTTGATAAACTAATGTCATTCTCTATTTATTGTTGTTATCAAATCAAATGTTTTGATGACGAATTGACAATGGCTGACTATCAAATGAAACACAAACCAAACACTAACTGTATGATTTACTATTTATGTTTTTCAGTTTAATTTGGCAGTGGAAGATTTACCCGAGGTGTTGGCGGAAACGAAGAAGGCTTTAAATGGTGAAATAATATCAGCACGTTTACCATTATGTGTAGAAATATCATTAAGAACAGTGGAAGGTGATCAGATGGTTCTGGAATCATGGTGCCTTGGTATATTGCCTGAACAATGTGATCCTTCTGTGAGAGTTACTCATACTGTATATAATAGAATGGGAATATTGTTAAAATCATTAGTTTCTGTAACGAGAGTTACGCCCGCTTATAAATTATCAAGAAGGCAAGGTCCAGATTCCTATATTATCTGTTATCGAATTTATATGGATGAACCACAACTACACACGCTAGGAGACGGCTTTAAACAAGTTCGCGTAGGCCAAATCTGCACGCCAATTGGAACACTACAATTAACTGTATCATACAGAACGAAAATGACCATTTCACCAACACAGAATGGTCGAGATAATTCGATTATGTTGAAAAGTGATCACTTCAATACGAATCTCAGTCCTAGGCATATGCGATATAAACAAAAGTGAGTTATTTCCTACTACTACTACACTGCTACTGCTACTTCTACCTTTTTCTATTAAAATATGCTTTTAGCAATATTTTTCAAAACATATGTATTTACATATTTATATAACATATGCGGGCTTTTAGGATTAATAATCATATTGTAAATTAGGTTATATAATTTCTATCACACCGCATTGACAGTTTCAACAAAACTCAATTGTTTGCTTTATCATTTTTTAAGTATAATTGAAATGTTGTACATGGAATAGTCATTTTCTCTCCATATGCATATACATGAATACATAGAGAATATTTAAATAAATAAGAAAGCGCCTATATTAATATTTGATTAAGCTTTACCATAACGCATTTTTGCAATATAAATATTTATCGCTTTTTGTGGTCGCAACAATCGTTTAAGAGACTATTTAACTTTCATTTAACGCAGAAATTAACAATTTGCATAAAATATCCATACGTGTAAGCAGTTTTTTGTTGCATTTTATCGTTTCGGGTGTATGAAAATATCGAATATGAATTACACAGTTCATTTTTTGTTTGTTTCATAAACGTACGTACTTGATAAGTGCTTTGCGTTTACTTCGATAATTTTATAAACAAATTACTATATTGTACTTATTTACGATAAAAACATATATTTAAATAAACTAGTACAGTATGTATGTACTATGTACTAAATATTCTATTCCTTGTATGTGCTACGTGCTGAGGCAAGCGTTAAATTATTTTGGTCTGTCTGGCGTCTATTGAATTGGCACACCTTTTAATACAATTATTTTCCTCTGAGTGACTCCAAACACGTAGGCAGTCGGTTTCTGGGTGATATTAGGAAAACACTAATTTTTCAACAATTCCTATTCTAAAAATACATAGTATTATTTTTATTATTTATTTCGTTGTAACATATTTTTATGCAATAATTATTAGATAAACATTGGAAGGTCATGATAAGTATAATAAGTTGTCGTGTCATTGTGAACAATGCTAATTTAACTAGAAATTGTGTCTAAAAATAAGCTTATTTAGTTGATTGTGTGAATTTGTATATCATTCAAGATCAACTCAAAATATGGCTAAATTGGTTTGATTATGGCGTATCTAAATACGGAGAGCATAATTTTTTTTCTTCTCTCTGATTTGCATAAATATTAAAACAGTTATAAATAGGAGGATAGATATATTTTATTATAAATCATCCTACGAGTCTAGAGCAATGCCCACTCGTAAAATATTCACATATGTGAACAGACTTTCTTTGCCTCCTATAGAAAAAGAACCTTGAATGCAGCAAACACTTTCTAAATGCTGGATATACTTGCTGGGTGCCTTGCAGACATATTTCTATTTATAGAAAAATTATTTAAAAAAATAATATTAAACTTCGATCAGATGTAATTATTCACTAAATCATTGCATAATTTGAAATGACTCAAATATACATTGGAATAAGGTTAATTTATGTGATTGCAATGCGAGTAAACAAATGCATTGTTTGCATACATATATACATCTGCAATCTGCAAAGAATTTCTTATTAATCAGCACATGGAGACCTTGTAATTTGAAAGATGTTTGCAACAAACACGTAAAATAAATATTTATCAATATCTATTAAAATTTTATCATCAAAAATTGTTATTGCAAAATCCTATTTTTAACCTCTACACATAGATAGTAAATCATGTACACCCGCTTTTATCAATGAATATGTTTATGATTATTCAAAAACAATAATATTTTCAAGTTTCCAAATGAAAATAGATATATTATTAAACGTAGTAATTAAATTTAGTGAAAGTATAAAAAAGAAATTTGTAGCCAGCCAGCATATATCTACTATAGATAGCGTAAACTGTATAGCTATGCTATTCCAATATGTTAATGATTTGAAGGTTGTTTGTAAACTGAAAATGTTTAATAGATTGTATTATTAATCAGCATATGTTTGTTGTAGTGAAGAAAATAATGCATCTTTAAGCAATACAATGAAAATAGGAGCGTTTGCTGATACGAAAAAGAAGCAAATCGAGCCGGAACTAATAATACCAAATGTTCCCTTTAGTAAATTGCTAACAGAACGATTGAATCCTGAGCAACGGTTGAAAGAAAACGATCTGACATCAACACTCAAAAACACTCAAAAACAAGATGACAAAAATGGAAATTCAACAGATAATTCCAGAAATAATTCACCGGACTCACGAACGAATCGGATCACAATGATGTCCACCAATGATGATTTCATTATGGTAGACTTGGTAAATTTTTATTTGCTGAATGCCGCATGCTTAATTTGTTTATCATTTTCGCCAAACTAATTATTTTAACAAACTTGACATAAATTCTAATCAAAAAATAACAAGTTTGGTTGTTCGATTAACAGTCAAGGCTGCTTTTTTTAGTGCGATTTATTGTAATTGCATTTGCTATTTTATCTGGTTTGGTCATTTTGGTGTTGTAACAACGTATTTACATCTGACACGAATTAGGTTTTTCTTTTTTTAGATGCGTTTTAGCAAGTGAAAGTTGAAACTAAAACTAACTATCCGATATACTTCTAATGTGACATAATATTAACATTTCCATTACGTTAATGCTCGTACTTATTATTCATACGTCAATACTCGGTCTTGTTTTTTGTATTGTAAGGCAAATTAGACTTTAAAATGCAGCAT
This sequence comes from Adinopsis sp. GC000173, assembly GCA_030264715.1. Taxonomy (NCBI): domain Eukaryota; kingdom Metazoa; phylum Arthropoda; class Insecta; order Coleoptera; family Staphylinidae; genus Adinopsis; species Adinopsis sp. GC000173. The sequence goes on along the minus strand of JARJDW010023190.1, from coordinate 16,669 downwards.
ATCATGCTGTTATTGAATGATTTCAATTTTACCTGTGCAGCGTCTCATTTATTACAATCATAGTTGAACCGGTTGAAAGGTCATTTTATAATTATTTATTGTCTAAATTTAAGTTTGGCGCTATAATAATAAATATATAAAATTGTTCGAAAGGACGTGTCATTGTTGTTGTGTCGTCATTCCATTTTATTTCAGTTTGTTTTCTTCCGTCGTAAATAACAATTAGAGCATTTTTTAGCATTCCTCGCGAACGAGAGTAAGAGAAGAGAAAAAAAATTACTTAATATGCGGTTTGTAACCCTGCTGAAGGTCAACTGCAGCATAATAATTGTGGAAGGTTATTATTAGAATATCAGGAAAACACCTCCATAAATATGTAACTAATGCTAAAGGCCAGTCCAGTCATGCCAAGTCACTTAAACAAAACACATCGGTTGATAAAAATATAATACTATCATAATGAATGCATACAAATACTCGCGAAATATTACGGTACATTTGTAATTTTTACTTTTCTATTTAACATAGCATGTGCTTTTTATTTGTTACAAGTTGTTTTTGTTTTTGTAGTTTCGTGATGAAATTGAGAACAAATACCAATTATGCAATTTGTGTTACAGAAAACACCATTTGCAAGTACAAATGCGAACAGTGAATTAGGCCAAATATACAGGGAATGGCAAACGGCACCACCCTTGAAAACATTCACGGACATACCTCCAATCTCTGACCAAGTACACGATCTGACTCAACAGTTGGAAAACTTTGAATCGGATATGCGGAAATACGAAGATGTGCTACAATCTCTATGTCAGTCTCCGAATAATAATTAATAAGGGATAAACAACTGTTATATATTTGTTATATTAACAAATTTAAATTATTATATTTTTCATTCATTCATTCATATGTTTTGCAATAAGGGTGAGTAAATGATTATTAAATTTTGGCAATTGCTTTTTATTCGCTTTAATGGGCGCTGAATCATCATAGTTATCTTGTTATTAACGCAAAGGCATATTTACTCACTCGATTATTTTTAATTTTTCATTGTAAATAGTTGTTATGAAAATCAAGAAAATATCAAAAAATATTATTGAGTCGTTTATCCAAAATAAATATAAAAACTAGTTTGTTTATCGCAAACTAAACCAAAGACTGATAATGGGATATAATGAAATGGACTGTAAAATTTGTACATAAGACAGGCATATTGCAGTTAAATAGTAAATTTTATTACTTAATATTAACAATAATTACATAGATTTTTCACATTTTTGCAAAATCTAAGCTGTAATAGAATAAATTTTTGTTACAAATATTTGTAAAAAAATATTCAATCCTTTTTAGGTTCACTTTTTATAAAGATGCATGCATTTACGCATTGTAAATTAATTTATTGTATTTACTGTTTTTTATATATTATATTTAAATTCATCTTAATGCAAATGTTAAATAAACTCTGATTGAATATTTTTTATGCATTTATACTAATTGCAAATGGTTATTTGAAAAGGGCTCAGTTTACAATAATTCTTACATTTGTTTTTGAAACATTAAACAAATTGGGTGAATTTTTCAATAACAAATTAATATGCTTATTATATTTATTTTTAAAGTATTATTTTTTGAATTTATATATCATATAGTATAAAATCTGTATATTATTTAAGTTATAAACATTTGCTCAATTATTATTTTTTTGGTCCATTTATCCTATATTTATTACAAAGATGGAAAATTAATTACAAAAACTGAAAAATGAATCATCTTAAAACTTTGTATATGTTAATATATTATTTATCATTTATACAAGTTGTTTATCTTTCTTCCAACATAATCTGATTGTCCTAATACAATTATAATAAATTATGTGCAAAATAAACATACATAAATAATAATAATAATAAAAAAAATATTAATAGTAATAGGAAATTCCAAACTCAATTGTGTAATATCATGTTTGTGAACGTGATTTTTATATTATGACAAAAATAACAATTTGAAGAACGTTGTCGCTTTTATGGGAATTTTTGTTGTTTTTGTCATAATAGCTTTTTGAGTTTGGAATATTACCTGAAAGAAATAAAAGTTGTTTTTTATACACATGACAATTAATTTTTTTATTATATACAATTATATTTCGTGTGTTATATAAACATAAATAATTAACTTTTCGCAGATATTAATTATCTACAACGCGAACCAACAAAAATAAAATAAGTAATTAATTTGCGCAAAAAATGATTGATATTTTGTTGCCAAGTACTCGCAAAATAAATCTAATCAGCAAAAATTACGCAATTTCAATAACTTAATTAATGTCTGAATTAATAAAAGAACAATTTTCATTTGAATAACAATTTATTTAACCTATGGCTTAAAAACAATGTTTTAATGATTATTTTCCAAATGATAATAAATAATAATAATCAATCTGAATCTAGTAAATTATAATTAAATATAATATAGTATCATCATCTTATATACGATAAAGTATCTATTTTTAAATATGTACAGGATTTGCGAGAAGTTGATTGGAAGCACATATCACAAACAAATAATTTATTAGGAGAAATACTGATATTGTTTTTTTGTTTTTTGTTCAAGATTTATTTCTTATATTACATAAAAACTACTTGAGCTTAAATAGTTGATGGAATGAGCTTTGATATGTAATATACATAACATTAAACGATAATATCTGCACTTTAGAGTAAACCGAATAAACCGAATGGTGTTGAACGCAAACACTCCATAGCGCAGATATTTAAAAGCATATTCAGTCTGACGGTATGTAATCACCATTTGTATGTTTTAGGAATAAGAAAATTTGTTTAAACGTTGGTCGTGTCGAGTCGTCGCGCTTCCAACATTGACATAGTAAATCGTAGATTTCAGGCGGGCAAATTAACGGTCGCTCGAGAAGTATCTATAACAAGTAACAACACATAAATACATTTTTAATTGTCACAATACGCTATGAATAAATTGAAATATTTAAATAAAATAAAATATCAATTTAAATGCTAATTCAAAACAATTCTCCATAGTAAATTTAAATATAATTGTAAATTTCAACAATTTACGTAAAGAAGTTTTGCTTTAATATTTATAAAAGCAATTTTACTTGGCTCTGCTTTCTGACTAATTAGAAATAAAATTTCATTTACAATTTACAATATTAAAAACGTCAGTTTAAACTTTTTTAAACTAACAAAATGCGCACTTATTTATTTACTAACAGCAAATACTATACAAAAGACCTATAAAACGCTTATCGATCATTTTTAAGGAAATATGGAAATATTTATATGGGACAGCGAGAGGATGGAAGTGATTCTCGTAGGACATCATGTGCATAATTGATTCCCGGTGCATCTCTCGAACTACAATGGATGCGCATCAACAGCTTTTAGTAGATCATAAAATATTTTTGTGTAAAACTGTTCAATATTACAAACTGCACTTTGTGTACAGATATTGACACGTGAACGCACAGATGTAGCATAGAAAAATTGTCATACCGGTGGTACACAATACTTGGAACAAACACGCATATTTATCTACATATTCTTTTTTTGAAGGAGAATGTGGAAATGACGTTTCCATTAAAACGTGCAAAAATAATTAATAGTTCTCGGAAAAAAATAATATTTATGTTTTTCAAGAACTTGCGTAAGTTAAACAGAGAATAAAAACAAGGTATTTGCTTTAAAATGAAATAAAATCAATAAGCAGGCGGAATTACTTCAATTTTACTTTAAGAAGATAGCATTTTTTTTAAGTGTTCCTAATGCTTTCATCATCTTACATTACAGCATCGCATTTTATATATGATAATATGTAGTATGTCTTTATTTCGAAATTAATTTTTACGACTTTATAAATTTTCTTTACTAACTATCTGTTACACGGAAACATGCATTAATCATTCTCATTGAAGTTTCAAATTAAAACTTTTTAAAAAAATAAGTAATTTATATGTTTATTTTTAAAACAATGATAAAAAAATTCTTAATTATATTTACTTTTAATTTAAACGAACAATAAAATGGTTAAATAAATTGCTATTAATATAATATGTTTACACGTATTTATTTATCGTGTTGCCACTTATATATTTTTTTAAATTAGAAAATAAAAAGCGTAAAATATTACTGCGTATCTTGTGCGTATTTGCGAAATGATCTATTTTTACCACAAAAAAATTATCTAAAAACCATTTAATGCGCAGATTACGGTAATTTCTATCGTGGAATGTTGTCTCAAATATTTTTAGTTATTTTTTTTCTCTCGATTCGAAACTTGTTTGAAAATATTTTATTTATCTCGTGAGTTTACAATAGAGATGCGATGCGGCCTTGAAAAGCTAATCAATTACAAATCACGAATTTGCCAATTTTCTCTATTGACAATGAAGTAATAAACTAGTAACGATATTGCTTAATCAGATGCGCAAATAAATAGGATTCATTGTATTATTACAAATGAAATGTAAATTTTATTTAATTTCTTTTTTCAATTAAATACATCAATGCTGTGTTTGTTCAAGGCTTTAATGCATATTAACAATGATTATATTATAAAATAGCATATACAATTTATTAATCGTCGATTATCGATTGATCATTTATTATTGTAGAATAGGTATCGGCGGTGGGATAAAATGTACGTCACATAGAATATACACAAGGCTCATAGTGCAAGGAAAAAGTAACAAAGTTTTTTAAAAGAAAGTTTAAATGGCTAAGTATAGGAAACTTTTGAAAATAGTCGATGTAAAGTACAGTTGCCAATATTTATGTTTTACTTTTTAATATAAATCAGAAAAAAAAGAACCGAGACAAATCTCACCTCTAATTCGCCACCATAGTACATGTGCTCCGCATTCTGAATGACTCTTTCATTACTCAAACTTTGAAATGGTTTTTCATTTGCCAAACTCAAAATTTCCCACATTGTGACGGCGAATGACCAAACGCTGCTCGAACATGAGTATCGATCCTATAAAAAAAACAACAACAAAACAATTTTTACATTCGATTTTGATCCTGCCAACCTATAATTCACATAAAAAAATCATAAAGTTTTAATGAAGTTTGACTTGAGTCCATGCTAACAGCGCAAAAATGGTAGTGCGGTTGCTGTTGTTGCTGTTGTTGTTGTTGATGTTGCTGTGTTATATGAAAATATGGAAACTAATTTCCTTTACTTTTTAATGAAATATATATGTACTTGTGTCAGCATAAATATGAATGAGAAAAATTTAAAGCCTAATTTATGCAGGCTGCTAGATTCCTCGCTTTATTCCGCATTTCCAGAGCATGCAAAATATTTTCAGGACACGAAAATATTTGCTTATACTTTCAGCGCCGCAACAGTGTACAACAGCAACGTTTATAAATTACGCGCGTACGTAAATCAAAAATCTTTATTTCGAAACACGTCAATCGAAGTTGGTATGAATATTTAATAAAACAATTAGTTTCATAATTTAACCGTCTGATAAATAATGTATGCTGTGTGAAGCAGCATATTTTTTTATTAGCAGATTTTAGTCTGGCGCCAATTATTATACAGGCAGACAAGTTGTTTACGTAACGCGTTTATAAACACTTTTAACATCTATAATTTATGTTTACATGCGAAATTTTGCGTTTTTTTTTCGTCCATTTTAATTAATAATGATTGAATATAACTTTGACTTCCAGTTTATATCCAAAGTAAAAAACAGTTTTAATTGAATAATTATAAATGAAATGATTTCACTCAACTTACCAGCAAGATGCTTTCCCAAGGTAGCCAACGAATGGGCGCTGGAGGTCGTCCGCCAATTTCTGCATAATCTTTTCGATATTGTGGTTTACAAATTGCTATATCAGCTATCTTTACAACGTAACCTCTTCCAACCAGACAATTTCTACAACAGCGGAAAGCGGTTTGAATGGAAACGTGTGAATATTTTAAATGTTTTACAATTACCTGGCAGCCAAATCTTTATGTACAACATGTTTGGATTCTAAATATTTCATTCCGGATGCTATTTGTGTAGACATATATAACAAAGTTTCCACGCTGGAATCATGACAGAGAAAACTTGTTAAAACTACGGCAAGATTAATAATACTTTTAAAACTATTTCATAACTTGCACAGGAATATTAAATCCGATTATAACTATTATATTATTAAATATGCGTCGCAGGAAAATAAAATATGTATTTAAAGTGTTTGAAAAATTAAAATACCTATGAAATTATCGTGTTGAAAGATTAAGTAAAAAAGTAGCGACATGAATTTTTTGTTCTTTTTTTTATTCGAGCAACAAAAAGGTCGCATAATGATCTATTCACATGTAAAGATTTGAAAATGTTTTTAACATAACAAAGCGCACACATTTTAAATAAAATGAACGATTTTTGTATTTTGTTAAGATTATACAAAATGTCGTTTATTTCCGTCGCGTTGTTATTATACTAAAGAAAATTGCATGTATGCATGTATGCATGAAAATTGTGACGCTTGCTGATTAGATTATTGTTCTATTTTCGTTTGTAGCAATGCCAGGAAGTTCTCATATATCGTTACAGTTTGGTTATTTTGACCAAAAAGCTATGGTTTATGTGCGGACGTGCTTGTTCGTAATTTGCAAACTAAGTGTATACAGGATATATGGTCGTTATTATCAAATCTGCGCGTACCTTATTGGCGAATCTTGTGAGGATCGAACCGTGCCGTTCCGGTTCGCCAGGAACTGAAGATACTGCGCTAAATCTCCCATTTCACCATACTCAATTATAGTCCAAGGAGGTTGTTCGGCTGTACACACACCCAACACCCTGCAGATATTTTGATCTGATAAGCTGGCAAGAAAACGTATTTCACGTAGCGCCTCCATAGATCCGGTGGCTGTATCACTTTTGCATTGTTCCGGATTGGGTCGCCGAACTATAACTAAGCGTCCAGCGTCGGATGTAACGTCCTCCATCTCTTCCGTTTCATATAAGCTAATCTGTAAGTAGTTGCGGTTTGGGTTAGGATAAGTTTGTAAATTATGTATAAGATTTAGAGGCATTACCTCGCCGCAATGACAAGATCCTAGATTTTCTACAGATGTCAATGTGTAGCGAGAAATTGTTGGCGGTTCCGTTTCACGGCACGTATATGAATGTCCCATACTTGGAGCGATGTTCCAACAAATTACAGGAGGTGGAATCTGGAAATGTAATTTTCGTATATTTCGTTTGTACGTATGTATGTGTGTATGTATGTATGTATGTACGGTACGGTTCGTACGTATATACATACATACATACATACATACACTTGGTACGAGTTAACTTGTATATGTCAAAGCAAATTAAGAAAGGACATGAATTATAATTAATAGAGCTACCCTTTGTTTTTCCCGAGGCGCTGTATGATATCGTTTCCGATTAGGCGGATCTGTCGCTACGCGAGGAAAATAATTCCCCAAATTAATCATTTTCGATTTTGGACTTATGGCTGGAGTACTCTGCAAACTTCGATAATGAAGCGGAGATGATTCTACAGTTATCGGACTTTGATGAAGGGACGGTGACGTTGGAAGTGGTGGCACTTCCGGGGGCTCTTCTGGATCTGTAATATTTCTACTCATTCGTAGCGTCGCGTAATTTGGTGTAAAATATGAATTAACTAGCGGCGATCGGTATTGTTCCTCAAAACACACCGACTCATTTTGCGGTTCCTGGGTGACAGGTGTTGGATGGTTGCTATTTGCCGTATTATTACTTGATGTAAACGTCATTAGTAGATCCTGAGCAACAATACAACAAGTAAGTACAAACGATTAGAAGTTGGCTTAAAATTAATACCTTCATATTAATAGTTACTCCAAACGGATTTCGCAGTAATGTTGGTGATCCTTGCAATTTATGTCGTCTACTTACAATTAGAATTATCACAAATACTACCAATAACAGCAACATGATGGCAGTTAATACACCTATTATCACTTCTACATAGCCATCGCCGTCCTTTCTCGCAGCAACTGTAATTATTTTCACACACACAAATTAATTGATGCAATGTTAACATGTTTATTGGCCCTTATATAACTCACTTGTTTCAAATGTATCCGTATTTGCATTTGAATGCACGACCAATTCGTTTATATCCATATCTAAAGCTTCTTCTTCAGTCATGTTAAAGGCTACAGGCACTATATATTGAATAAAATAGAGAGGTATACATAAATTAAAATATATCAATATTATACTCGTAATATCGATTCATATAGAATCGGTGGTACATAGAAAAGCTTTTCCCCGAATCATATTAAATGGCAATTTACACATTTTCCGCATGAATTTGTTTAATTATTGACTTTACTTAGGGCTTATGCTATAAATTTAAAAGGCAAGTATATAACCTACTCTATATCTAAGATGGGGCTTGCGTTACGCATTATATTATACCTGTCATTATTAAATTAACCAATATTTAAGTAAGTATATAATAATACACCACACAATACGGTTTCATTGTAATATGATTTTAGAACTTTGTAAAAATTTCCAAATTGCTCTCTAATTAAAATTAAAAGCGTATGTTTACATATTTTGATGGGCATAAATTTTAATACACGTTTAAATAATGATGAACGTAAAATTAAAAAGATATGGCAATAATAATTCAGTGGTACCTTGACATACAAGTTTAATACATTTCATGAAATGTCTCGTAACATGAATCGGCACGTATCTTAAAGGAGATAAATATTAAGTAATGGTGCCGAGATTTTATCGTCGGACGCGGAAATTCAACTCGTATCTCAATAAACTAGTATATTGAGCCACTCGTATGTTGAGGTTCCACTGTATAAGAATAGCAACTTGATCTATGAACACGTCTATAAGTGTTGGTGTATTATTAGCAATCAGAATAATTTCCCACACAGTACGGTTTCGTTTCGATATACGATGTTTTATAAAAATGTCCAAACTATTTGTCTAATTAAAATTAATAACATATATTTACATACTTTAATAGAAATAATTTTTAATACGCATTTAAATAACAATGAACGTAAAACGAAAAAGATTATATCGCTCCTAAGTGGCTAATACATGAACAAACGTTTGATATATTTGTACAAGTGTCACAAAGTTGTGGCATTATTAGCGATCAGATACGGAGAAAATGGATTCAATCAGTGCAAAAAACTATTAGAATATATTTTTTTAAATCAATTATTGATTTTTGAATGTAATTCTATACCGTGATTAGTGCGGATTTAACTAGTACGTCATATTAGCAGCTCGATTAGCTACACTATGCGGGGAGGTAGTATTCCCTGAATGCATACCTAATTACCCCGATGATTTATTCGTAATTTTTCAAGATACACATAAGTATAATTGGGCGAAATGGAAATGTTTCATCATTATAATTAAATTTAATGGATTATGAATTATCTTAATAAAAAAATTAATTAAGAAAGAAGAAAGTTAAGAGGGAGAGAGGAGCGAGAGAGGCAAGAAAAAAAACAAGGACGGTTTAACAAAAGAGATGTAGAAAAGTGAGTGAATATCTGATACGAACCTGAATCAAAAGCGATTTCGCTTAACATTATCCACCGATCCGCAAAGAACAAACGCAGTTTGATGAAACGGGCGAGTCGATGATGAAGATGAATGGATACATTCCTAGCATTTTCCAGGACCCGATCCGGCATATATGAATAAGAGAGAGTGCGACCGTTGTAGTATTTCCCACCAACGCTGAACATCACTTTCGCTTTGGAAAAAACCTACAGAGAGAGGAGAGATGGTTTTCACTCCATTTAAATGAAGACAAGATAATGTGATGATTTATGCTATGATACGACGGTAGGTAGTAGTATAGAGTACCTCTACTACCTATGCACTTGCTATAAAACACACATACGAGTATAAACTAGATAGAGAGTGACTAACCTGTACGTTCTTGCTGAAAAAGTTGTTGGTAAATAGATGAACAGCTGTAAAGTTTCTAACTTGATCAAATTCAAAGATCAATTCAACATAGTTAGTTTCGGTGGTGTCGTTTCGCCAACCTATCCAACCGTTTCCTGAAATGAACTTGTTCATGTAATTGAATTTTGAATTTATTAATTATTAAAAGCGGACCTTTACCGTAACCAATATCCAAACGATAGTTATCGGCACCAAATTCTCCATCGACGAGACGACCCAATCCGCCATGAAACTCGCCCTGGGATCGTTGGCCATCGTACGAGCTGTCCCATAATCCTTGTGACGGTTCAGATCCTGCCGGAGCCGTATAAGACAAGACACCACCTGCAAATAATAGAATTCCCTGATCTCATTGCCACCGATAATACGTTCAGCATGAAATAGAAATGTATAAATATTTTTCTAGTAGCATCTAACAAAGAACAAACAGAAAAGACGTGCTGGAAGCGCGCGCGCGCGCGTCACAATTTTCTATTTCAACTGTGATGGAGCGGAATAATAAAGAGTTCGTTGGTTGGGAGTTAAGGAAAATCCCACCAGAGTAATTTCATTTTAAAAAGAAAATTTCTTTTGGTTACTACGCAATAAATCTAAAGTAATTTTAATATCCCAATGTAATTTTCTTAAGATAAAGGTAATGAAGCAACAAATCACTTTGGTATTTGGTAGGAAGGAAACGAAGAAAAAAAATAACATAAAAAGTTTAGCATGTAAATGATCTTAATAATATAGAAAGTGGTTCAAATTAATCAGCGTCACAACCAGGAAAACTCGACTCTAGACGTTGGCTGAGCAAAGAGATGCTAGATTAGATTTTACAGAAGCATGTACCAGCCATCCACTTGGTTTATAAATAATTAATAGAATAGTCACATGTATACTGACAAAGTATGAATAATTTACTCTACAGATGAGCGCATATTTTAATTAAATTACATTCATTATCACATCAGCTATATTTTCCCTCCTCTCTCCCTCCCTTCGCCACCGCTTCACTCTTTCCTTCATTTTCTTCTTCTACTTCTTCTTCTTCGAAAACAATTTTCTAAATTAATTTTCACGCGCACGCCTTTATAGCCCCAACACAAATCGCATTGATTTCTAATTTGTTAATATCTCCGCTGAGGATCTAATGCCATTACACGCTTCTTTGGTAAAATATTTAAATGTAAGCAGTTAATTTAGTAAATGAAACTCAGATTATACTTCTCTTAATATTTTTCGTATAAATCACTTTAATACCGTACAGAAATTCTGTCACCCCAATTTCAAAAGACTTAATTCTGTTTTAAAACTTGACGCGTTCGTATACAACACAAAATATAAAGCGGCGTGGCGGCGTTGCGCTTTTTGGCATTAATATACCTTTAAAATATAATACCTTATTAATTTCTAAGCCTTTATATACTATAATAAACGTTCGTAGAGAGTCTGTGTATGTATGTATACATGTATATCTGTATGTATGTATGTATGTACTATATGTACTTATTCTATAGTATAGAGGTTTACTATTATAGCACCTGTTTGCAGTCGTTTGAATGAGCAATTACGTTTATTAACTTTCGCCACCATCATCTTTTAGCACAAGCAGCCTATTTGATGTCGTATGATTTGTTATTGTTTTTGGTGTATGTATATAAATGTATACGCAACTGCTACAGTGATAAAATATACCTTTATGGCTTTTAGATTTTGATTCTCTCGCTATTATATGCGTTCTATCAGCTTAAAAGTTAGAATTAATGTATTAATCACGTAATAACCCATATACGCAAATTGATATTTTCCACAATGTACGAAAAATGGAGAAGTAGTTGTTTTTAACTTTTGAGGTTATGATTATGTTATCTAATGACATATCACTGTTTTGTACATGGGTTTTTATTTTCTACCAAGGTTTAGTTTTGAATAATAGCGTTCAAATTGAATTTGAACTTATTGTACATATTCTACAGTAGATATACTATTAGAGCACCTGTTTGCATTCGTTTCAATGAGCAATTGGGTTTATTAACTTTCGTCACCATCATCTTCTCTCAAGCAGCCTATTTGATGATGTATCATTTGAATATACGCAACGGCTACACTGATAAAATATATCTTTATGGCTTTAGTCTAAAAGTTAAAATTAAAACTTTAATCACATAACAACCCATAGATGCAAATTGATATTTGGCACAATATACGACATATTAAGAAGTAGCTCTCTTTAACTTTTGAAGTTATGTTTATATCTTCTAATGACATTATATCACTGTTTTGTGCATAAATTTTTATTTTCTGCGAAGGTTTAATTTTGAATAATAGAGCTTGAATTGAGTTTGAACTTATTGTACTTATTCTATGGTAGGTATACTATTATGGCATCTGTTTGCAGTCGTTTGAATGAGCAATTACGTTTATTAAGTTTCGTCACCATCATCTTCCAGCAAGCAGCCTATTTGATGATGTATCATTTGTTTTTCCGCGTTTATACGCAACTGCTCCAGTGATAAAATATATCTTTATGGCTTTTAGATTTTGCTCCTCTTGCTATTATATGCGTTCTATCAGCTTAAAAGTTAGAATTAAGGCTTGTTTTATGCCTGCTTACATAGCACTTTTGTCCTTCTAGTTATTTGCTAGCTTAATCTTGAGAAAAATGTAGGCTTTTAAATTAATAGCTTTCTTTTTCATTTTTTCCCCTGCTTCGCCTTACGCGCTCCACTTTCGTTTCACTTTAATTTGTTTCTTATTGCTTGGGCAAGTATACTATGAACTATATGAGAAATGTAACCTTTTTATTAGATATAAACATAAACTCGAATGTATGTTGTTACTGCTGCGGTTGAAATTAAACATTCAACTTGATTGTTGTTATTTGTTAAGATAGCGTAAGGATTATAGACAAGCCACAAACAAGCCCATATACTTTATTATCATTGCGGGTTTTTAAAACTTTATAATTTTAATGTAAATAAGAAAGTTACAAGTTTATTTTTTCTTGCGCATTTATAACTTTTCGAAAAGTGGAACAGTCTTGTGTCTTTTTATTAAGTCAGTAAGTAAATATATGCTCTAAACTTTTCATCAGATAAAGGAGAAAAAAATTGGCTAATACTTTTTTTTGTTTTTAGTTCGAGCTAGCTAGTCGTTCAAAATAAATCTAATAAAGACAAATTATTTTTGGAAATTAATGATTGTTATGAATAGAGACGTCAGGCTAAGTGAAAATTTATATAGGCATAAAGGGCAGATGTCGCCACTATCATGAAACTGAATTATCGTCCTAATTCGGATAATATGGATTAGGAAGTTACATAATAGCGACACACTTAGTTACTCAATGTTCGGTTTCTTGCATACAGCTGCTGGTTGAGCGAAACTTAATTACATTTTCCACTGGCAGGGACGTGATTGCCTTTTGATAAACGTATAGAACTCTTTGCACCATTCTCATAACATCAACAACGTATGCGCCGCTGCCGCCGCCGCCGCCACCCGCTCGCTGGGTTCTTATAATTTATATGTACCAAATAACATTTAAATGTTCAATCATAAAGCTCCTCGACAAACACACATCTTATACATACAAATGTATGTATGTATACTTAATTAGAGATCTACTAACTCTACATATATGAACAATCAAATTCGCATTTAGAAATCATGCAGCCGAAACGTAGTTGTAACTTAATTTTGTTGTTGCCGCCGTTAAAATAAATACTCCTCCTACCAAATACCGGCGCTGTTTCATGCTGAGCGATTTTCAACGCAACAACCGTTGGCAAAACTATGAAATTTTACGTTTTGCGCAAATTAACCATTAAATAATATTGTTCATAAAAAGAGTGCGGCACCTGATTAAAAAATAGACGAAGGTCAATCGGTAATAAATTAATTTCATGTTATTAATAAGCAATTAGGAGCGGATTAATGTGCAATTGGTCGATCGAATCTGTGCGTACATATGAGTTTCCATTTTTAGATATAAAAAGAATACTCAATGATGTATGTATGTTTAATAGATATAAAATATTGACTGCCAGTTATTGATTTAATATCATTTTTGTTGCAATATTTATTATATAGTCAAGAATCACAAATTATTTATTCTAGATACTTTTCTACATTTCCTAATGACATTATATCAATGTTTGTGCATAAGTTATTATTTAGTACTTATTCTATAGTAGGTATATTATTATAGCACCTGTTTGCAGTCGTTTCAATGAGCAATTACGTTTATTAACTTGCGTCACCATCATCTTCTAGCAAGCAGCCTATTTGATGATGTATCATTTGTTTTTTGCGTAAATATATGCATATACACAACTGCTACAGTGATAAAATATACTTTTATGGCTTTTAGATTTTACCCCTCTTGCTATTATATGCGTTCTATTAGCTTAAAATTTAGAATTAAGGCTTTAATCACATAACAACCCATGGATGCAAATTGAAATTGGTCAAAATATACAACATTTTAAGAAGTAACTCTCTTTAATTTAATCGAATGTGTTCGATGTTTTCCATTTTTAGATACAAAGAATACTAAATGATGTATGTATGTTTAATAGATATAAAATATTGACTGCTAGTTATTGATTTAATATCATTTTGTTGCAATATTTATTATACAGTCAAGAATCACAAATTATTTATTCTAGATACTTTTCTACATCGATATTTCGATATTCGAATGATGATTTAATAAACACAGTTTATTATTGCAGATGTTTCAGAAAGTTTTAAGTTGTGTATAGTACAGTAATAATAAATAGACGTGCACTGCGAGAACACAATGTCTGATTGGTTGTTTTTAAATTAAAATGCCAATTAATAAATAAATTAGTTTTTGCCTTAATTTCGCTGCTACCTCAAATTGGATTTTTATATACATAAAGTAGGTAATTACTGCATCGTCGTCATATATGGGAGAGTGAGCTTCCCACAATCTATGCATGACTGTTTTAATATTTACCAACCGCAATCTTGTTACAATTTAATCACATCGTTGAAATTGTATAATAACATCACTATTGAAAATATTCTAATTGTATTAATTAAAGTATATGAGGCGTTGCGGACTATCGAAGAGTGTATTCAACAAATGTCAGTTTGGACAAAAACGCAATTAATTGTATTAATCCAAGTGCAAACTAACCGATTTGTCCTTAAATAAAAAAACTTAACTTTTATATTTTTCGATTTATACAGCTTTTCATTAAAGTGTAATGTTATTTAATTAAATAGTTCTTTTGTCAACTCTTTTTTCGTTCAATTTTAATATATTTTTTTATTTTAATTATTGCAGAAGAGTTTCGGCCTATCTTCACCACCTAACACACTGAAAATGACTGTAATGTAAACAATGCGGAATTGTAAAATAAATACTCTGAAAAAGAACGAATTTATTAAATTAGCTTTAATAAATTAATTTAACAAACAAATTGTTCAGTACGATTTTTAATTACGAACTTTAATTTGGATTTTTGTCTAAACTGTGAGTTGTTGATTTCGCTTCTATGCTCCTGATTGCCTGATTTAAGGCGTTGCGAACTCAACAAATGATAGTTTGGCCAAAAACGCAAATTAAACATATTAATCCAAGTGCAAACTAACCAATTTGCCCTTACATTGAAAACTCAACCTTAATATATTGATACAAAAGCTAACAGTTTAGTAGTTCGACTTGTAGTAAATAAGCTTAATTTCGATTCTTGTTTAAACTGTCATTTGTTGAGGTTGCCCTTATGATTCTGCTGAGCACCTTATATGAGGCATTGCAAACTCAATAAATGGCAGTTTGAACAACTAACCAAAGTGTGAAATAACTTATTTGTCCTCAAATAGTCAACAAGAGTTTATAATTTTGATGTAAAAGCAAATTATTCAGTTAGATTTTTAATTAATAAGGTTAATTTACATTAGCATTTTTTAAGTTCCTTCTTATGGTTCTCAACTCATCAATCTCAACAAATGGCTGTTTGGACAAAAACGGAAATTAATCATATTAATCTAATTATAAGTGAAAACTAACTTAAATTTACCCTTAAATTGAAAACCTAACCTTAAAAGTTTGATACAAAAGCGAGTAATAATTTACACTTTTGTTTGAACTACCATTGATTAAGTTCGATCTTAATGTTTTTGACCACCTTATATGAGACATTGCGAACTCAATAATTGACAGTGTGGGCAAAAATATAAATTAAACATATAGTGTTTTCGGTAAATACATCTGGAAAATCTAGATATTCCTCACTTTACTTCAGCTAACTTCACGTATATACGAACGCTTACGCACTTGCTCAACCGATGATGATTTTACTTGATTTGAATTCAATATAAGTTTTAAAATTATTATAACTCTCTATTTTGTTAATAAACCAAGAGTTATTGTAATATAAAATCAATTTTATTNAAACTGTTATTTGTTGTGCCTATTTGTACCTGTAATTTAAATAGCACAACAATGCTAATAAATCAAACAGCCCGACCAAGATAAGCCTGCTTGAAAAAACTAATATTGAATGTTAACTCTTCAACCTCAAACATCTTAACTCACAACTATTCGTGTAACCGATTGTAAAGTACTTTGGCTAAGTGCATTCGCATGTGCCAATAATAGTTCTTATAATAATAGCAGCAGTTTCAAGAATATTTTACACCACAAGCTCATGA